>JADLZL010007386.1:0-44792 GCA_015844335.1 Chrysopogon serrulatus
CAATCCATGGTCAGGCACCGATTTAACCCAGTCCAGAACGAGAAACGAGGAGACAAGAAGAGGAGGACCGTGCACCCTGGCGGTTGCTAGACGGCGTCTTCGACCTTACGCCTCGTGTTCGCCGCTAACCGCCGAAAGTTCGCGACTTGCCGCGGCGCTTTGTAGCCGCACCTCGCGATCGTAGCCCGGATGCTCGCGATTCGCCGCCAACGAGGCCGCTGCCACCACGGCTGCTGCCAGGGCTGTGCTGTGATTAGCAGGCCGTCGAATTGATCCGGCCGACGATTTCATTAGAACGGTATGTGCCATGAATCCATACCCAGCAGCAGTTCCCCTTCAGCCTCCGTTGTTCCTCTTCGAACTAAACCAGATACTGAAGGTTCGATATTGTTGCCTCATTTCCGATCCATCTGACGCAGAATGGTATTTACTCCATTATTGGTATGCTATCACAAGAGATATTTAGTTATCTTTTTTTTGTAAGAACTGAGATGAAACCCCAATTGATTTTTCCTGGTAATATTCTAATGCATATATGCCTTGTGGAGGTGCTCCCAGTGTCAGTCAGCGATGCCACCTGTTTATTCTACCATACCATTAACACATTTCAGATTGTTAATTATGTGCTTTTTTTTCTTATGATTAGTGAATGAATGTCTGAGCACCACATTTATTGATTCAAGGAGTAATTAGTTGATTCTAAATTTTTGTTTCTCCTTTGGCATGGTATGTGCAGATCAGGGACCCTTGGTTTTAGATCATGGTTGTATTAATGGGTTGCTTGATGCCAGAAATAAAAAATCCTTCATGCATGTACATAGTATATTTACTACTTGAGAAACTATTTTTGACATCTTAAAAATTTTACCATTCGCCATTGTATATAGCATCATGTCATGGTTTTAGAAATCAAATATGTCTTGCTTGTATATATGATTTTATCACTAAAGCTGATGGATTGTCCACTCTAAAGTGTTATTGTTATGGGCTTATGGCTCATGTGATTATCAGGAATAATAAATTTGGTTGAATAAAGAAAATGTGTCATTGTGTTCAAATATGCTTCTAATTTTACTACAGTATGTGCAGTGGGTGTGTTGCTGTCTAGACAATCTCTTAGGCCCCGTTTGGATCCTTGGAATTAAATTCATTCTAATAATTATAGTTTGCCATATAAAGGGAGATACTGTTGTTAGCCATATAAGAGAGAAAATTGTAGTTGTAGATTATAAACATGGCATGGTGATTATAGAATTAAATTCCATCTCACACCTTATGAATTTGAGATAGCCATAGAAGAGAGAAAATTATAATTGTGGCATGTCAAATTCCAAACCAAATAGCCTAATCCATTAAGGAGAATCCAAATCCTCTAAAATAAAAAGGATCCAAACGGGGCCTTCTATTATATGATTTTAATCCATGGTGCCTTGTCACAATAAAATATACATAATTTTACTCCACTGGGGTTGATACTTCTAGTATGCACATTAGCTGTATGCCTGTATCTCATCTAGGTAATATATATTCTCATCTTAGTCCTTGAATCCATTTGCAGGAATTACTTTGTTCTCAAAGGACTTTGCAGGAGCATAATGCATGGAGGAACATCACAGACCAAGAGTACATCATGATGTAGCTGATTCGCAGGGCATGGGAGCATCAGATTTCGTGTAAAAAACGATTGGTGTAGGCCATTGTAATTTCGTGCAATGCGTGACCAGCTTGCAATGCAAGTCACATCTTAGTTATAATATTTTGTAATATAATCACAAGCTAGGCACAATTTAATTATTAAAGTTGTGGATATCAGACAATTACCACTTGTTACTGAGTCATAAATTTTGTAGCTTGCCGATGAGTTTGATGTGATTTTTCTGATTAGTATATTAACAAAGTTTCGAATCCAATAGAAAGAAGGTCTATTGGACCCTCATTATTGGCATGGAGTAGACATGTATGAGCAGCTCTGCTTGGTAGACGGCTAGTTGCCACCACTTTTGGCGCGGAATGGATCAACCAAGGGTGAAATAAAAAGTTGAGTGCTGATCTAAAAGAATTTAGTTTAGTTAATTAAAGGGAATATTTGCACCTGATCCTCGTCCTGGTTACAAACCTGCTTCCACCCTTCCTTCTTATTTTTTGCGCTTGATCCAGAGAAATTTATTATGTGGGTCAAACATATAATGTCAATTACCAGAACCATTAAATGAAAAATTGCTATTTTTCATATTGGCACTTAAATATGGCGACCATAATCCTCTCCCAATTGGATGTAACACGTTTTAATTATGCATGCAGCACCCTAATATCACCATGCACTTTAACTTTACGTACCTAAATAAAATTCTAACAAATCAGTAGCCAATAAAGTTCTACAAAAGTCAGTAGACATTTGTATGCATGTAATTAATGTTCATCACTATAAACATCATCAACATATTCACTGTCGTCTTCAGAATGGCTATTAATTTCTAGGTAACAACGGTGCTCCTGTGTCTTCCTATCATTTACATTCAGTGTTTTCTGCGACCACCTTCTGTCGTGTCTTCATCTTCCTCTTTGTCGCAATCAAAAACCTACTTCCAGTCTTCCTTCTTATATTTTTTTTGCACCTGGTGGCTTTCCTCTCTTTTTGTTCTTAATTGCCTCAAGCCTGCCATGTTGCTGAAGCAGTGCTGTACTGCTGTTTTGCACGAGAACAATGTAAAATAACTCAGGTGGTGTAATATTGCAGCCTCACAAACTATGAGAACAGAGATAATTGTATTTTGCATTATTAAAAAAAGGTATATGTTCTGTCCCTAAATTGAGGCCATGCAAGTCAAATGAAAATTCAGAATAATAATGGTACAGATGAATAGGCTATAGAAAATGGAATCACATACTGAAAACGGATATGCTATCATTTGGATAAATCGTAATTACTATCTAAATGGATTAATGACAACTTGTAGATTTGTTTCCTATGTAAACATGCTGTTTAATATTAGAAGCAATCTGCCAATGTAAAAATAAAATAAAAAACTCACTCTTTTGACCAACCATTTGAGAGCTCAGCATACTAAACATGGAGCATGCAACAGCATCACCAAATCCAAAGGCAAAACCTCCCCCTCTCTAAAATGGTCCAGTTTTGGATTTTGAGGTCCAAAACCCAAAAAATGGAGGAGCCGCGGGGAAGAAGAAGATGTGATGCTGGTTATATAGCGGACATTAACCGAGGCGGTCAACATAAAACAACCGCCTCTGTTAATGACATATTAACGGAGGCGGCACAGTTAGAACAACCGCCTCCGTTAATCAATTAAAGGAGGTGGTTGTGTTATGTCAACCGCCTCGGTTAATTGGAATTAACGGAGGCGGGTGCGTTAGGATGACCGCCTCGGTTAATATATTAACCGAGGCGGTTGCTGGCCGGCAGCCCTGGTCTCGGCAAGCACCTATTAACCGAGGCGGACGCCATGCCCAACCGCCTCCGAGCCTCAATTTCAAGTGCCTCCTAAAATCTTTTGTGTACTAGTGCAATGTTGATAATCAACAAAATAGATCATGAGAGTTGAATAAAGGAGAGGGTAGCGAGCTACCCGACCGACAAATTCATTTGTGAAGTTCATACGAAGAAATCTGGTACACGTGGAGGAAAACTGTACCAAACAAGATTTGGATTGCTGGTGCCATCCAACCCTTGCGTGGCCACCGCTGCCAAATGAGAAATAGGGGACCAGCCAACGCTGCCTCTCGGGATGACTGGGAGCAGTAGCCAATGTAAACAGTTGGGGGGAGAATCTGATGCCGCTTCTCTAGATAATGGAAGCAACAGCCATTGGTTGAGGAGGGGCCGCCGCCGCTCACGGGAAGCAGAGAAGCTTCCGCTTGAGAACATCTTGGCTGCACAAAAAAGCTCCTATTGAATTCTAAATTTAATTTCAGGATAAAAGAGGGCAATGGTCTACAACTGTATATGGAGCATGCATCAGCATCACCAAACAATCGATAACTACAAACAGTTGCCACCAATGTTCTCGAGCATCAGCAAAGACAAACAAAACAGGAGAGTCGAATAAAGGAGAGGGTAGTGGGCTACCTGACTTGACAAAGTTCATTTGTGAAGTTCATACAAAGAAATTCAGCACATTGTGGAGGAAAAAGTGTACCAAACAAGATTTGGACTGCTGGTGCCCTCCAACCCTTGTGTGGCACATAAGAAATTAAGAAACGAACACATTAAGCAAAAGATATTTGTTAAATTGTGAGATTAGTTGCACTGCTGCAGTTCACATAAGCTAGTTCTTCAGGGTCAAACATGTGGGTTAAATGAAATATGACCTGACCACTAAATCCTCCAAGGAGAGACATAGGAAAATTGAAGAAATTTAGTTTCATTGTAGAAGCAAAGAATGCATCTAAATTGCTATTGGCCTACTGTGACCGCTATTACCACATAAAGTGCAGGAGTGCTAGCGAGAAATATCATAACAGGTAGTATAATTCATGTAAAAACAAAGAAACTAAAGTTCTGGCAGCGAAAAAATAAAAAACAAATTCTAACAGTATTGTACTACCTCCGTCCATTAAGCATGACAGAGAACTGGGTGCAAGATTATTCAGATTATATATTATATAATGAAAAAACCAACAACAATGATAGCCGAACCTGGATGACCAATTTTTTTTTTAAAAAAAATGCAGCAAGACAGTACCTGCAGGGTACATGCAATGCAATGATCTGTGGCTACAAATTGTCATCAATAAACCTGAAAAATCAATGACAATCAAGTGACTATTGTTGCATCCATTCATAGGATAATAAGTACACAAGAATAAAGCCATAAAGCAACAATTTTTTTAAAAATATTTAGACCTAGACTCAACATGCCATCCCAATGCAATTCCTGTGTCCATTTGACAGAAATCAAATGCAATGATAATCAAGAGCATTTGAATGGTCCACATAAATCATACAGCACACATAGCATAGCTAACTGAATATGACAGTGTGAAAAGAAGTGACAAACACAACCTAAATCCCATCCTAAGTGGAAATATAAAAACTTCATCTATTTTTATAAAGTGTTGCCATCTACACCATTAATGGAGTAACAGCATGAGAAATCAGAAGAGAGAGGAGAGTGGAGATCAAACCTTAGGTGCTAGAAGAGCTGAGGAAAGATTAACATGAAGAAATCCTCACAGCTGCAGAGCATTTTGCATCAATAACTCCAGCTGCAGGTTCAGATATTCTAAGACTAAACTTCAATGGGTATATTCTCTATTTTGTGCAGAGATGCAAAATCTAGTGCTAATTACATTCATCTTACGTAGTTCAATTGAACAACAAAAATTATCTTAGTTCACAGCTTTTAGGGAAAGGCTGTGATGTTACCCTTTTATTACCTACTATAATGATCTGCACAAGAAGAAATAATAAAATGAGAGTCTTGCTACTTAACAGAAAATCATTTGAGGGAATAGCTCTAATTTGCAAAATAAGAAGTAATCATAAAAGGTGATGGCAAAGCATGCTATCCTAAAAAAGCTAAAAAAATTACAATCCTGGCTGTCTGATGGGTTATGGCATACTAATGCAACTGGTAGCAATTGTTTCAACTGTAATTATAAAATGAGCTCAGTTTGCAATTTAAATTACCATGAACTAAAACTGGCATGTACATGGTGCTTAGCCTCCCCAGGAACAATGATAGCTTATGATTCACAAATTAAATACATGGTGATCTGATTTTATTTTATTTCTTCTACATCAAGCAGTAATTCAGAGTTGGATTAGTAAGGACAGGACCAGAGTCAGGGTGATCAAGTACACAGCATAACAAGTCTCCATTGCAAAAGACACAAGTATAGAGAAAAACATGGTTGCTAGTATATCTTTAAAAAATTAACCAAACCAGAATTGGGAAGATTTTATTGAATTGTATATGAGCATTACATCTGTAAGCCCAATTACAAGCTCCATATATTAGCATGTATACATTACCATGAATGAACCCACTTCAGATGACATGAATGTAGTATTTGCAATTAATTAAGCATATAGTGAAAGAAAGGACGTTCTAGTTGAGCAGTCACACTGCTAGCTGAGGATCCATTATGGAAAGGGCCTCTGATGGAAAAAAAAATGACAAATACAAAAACGAGGAAGGAAATTAATATAGAAAATCATAATTAATTGGGAGAAAAATTATATATCGTAGTTAAATTGCATGCTATTAACATGTACTAGAAACCAAGAAACAACAATTCCTTGAGTGTATGGAAACCTATGACACTGAATAAAGAAAACTTTTGGCATCTGAACCAAACCAGTACCTGCACAAATCATCGCCACTAAAAATCAAAACCGATGAAAATTTATGCTTTTCTGGTTTAAATGAAGCATGTGTGGACTAATTTACCTGGAGATCTTCCAAATCAGCTGTGCATGTTCACAATTGCATGACAATTGCCCCATGAGGCCGTGACCTCTTCCTTGGATCCTATAAGTCACACAATATTCTTTGTGAGATTAAATTATGCAAGACTATGAAAACCATATTAAAATATTAGTTCCTTTCTCTTTGCATAATCCATAATCGTTCTCTGTCTTGCGTCATAGCACCCACATTCAGCTTCAAATGGTTGACTGTATTCAGATGCCATTTTATACAGGGCACATGTTTGCACAGCAAAAACAAATCTCCGGAATGAACTGGTTCCAGAATGTAAAAGAATGATTCTATATGACCAGGTAATTCAAGTTTCAGACCACAATCTATTTTCCAAGACAAATTTATGATAACGTACGCTATTATATAGATACTGGAAATTGGACAGGGTGCACTGCTATTCAATAAACCAGTCGATTCATGCAACCCGGCAGGATTCAGCTCATTAAGGACACGCACATCTGCTCCAAAATTACCTGTTCTCCACAGCAGTTTCCTGAACTGGACAATATATCCACGAGTGGACGAGCGGCGGGAAATCGAAGAATGAACGACCGTGGCGTCCCGGCGACGGCGCGTGGAGCGCGTCCGCTGCCTGTGCCGCCCGGCGGCGACACAAAGTACGCGGGACGATCCGCCGAGGAAGTCGGAGACGGCGGAGCCGGACGAGAGTGGAAGACGAGAGGGTGCTGCGTCTGCGGCGCACGGCGCTGGGGGCGCACGCGGGCTGGCAGGGAATGCGCTTGGCGCTGGGCGACGCCGGCGAGGAGGAAAGCAGAGGCGCAGCCGTGAAGCCCTGGGCGGCGTCGGGAGGAAGAAACGGACTGGCGGTTCTGGAGGAAAGGCGGCGGGGGGGAGGAAGATGGGGACGGAGCGGGGGAAACCTCGGCAAAAACGTGGGTAGCGATTGGGAGCTTCCGAGCTGGTCCTGTAGGTGGGCTGGGCCTGTGAGTGTGTGGCGGGCCGAGCGGCATCATGGGCTGCCTAATAAGACGGTGGGTACTGAATAGCCATTTGGAACCCAGGTACCATATAGGGATACTATATATATATATATATATATATATATATATATATATATATATATAGGAGACATGCTAGGGGGAAATGGTTACTTGGACAGTTACAGCATTGAAAGAAGACTATGTTCTGACCTCCTGCCAACTTTCAATGAGACATAGACAAGAGTACATTTTGATATTTCTTTCACAGTTCCAAACTCACAGGCGATTTGAATAGAGTTGAAGGGATAGAAAAGGACAGAAATATGGACTTTGATCTATATTATTCTAGATCACAGCTAGTCCAAGTGAAGACTGAAACAATGTCCAAAAGAAATTCTCTTCAACAATTGGAAATTATTTTAAACAAAAGGTCATGACGTGTGTCATTACGTAATTACGTGCATGGGATCAACTTTCTTCCCTGATCTTGTTTTACTTAGGGTGTTTCATTGTGTATTTCTTGTCTGAAGAAAATCAGTTTCTTCATGCATGACACTTTTTTCTCCTCTCCAAAACTTAGCATAGATTCTTCCTGTATATCTTTGTGAAGAAAATCATGGATTCAGGCTTAATTATTGCAAAAATGACTAGGATTATTAACCTTGCTATAGATTTTAGATTTTTCTCTTCAACCGCCGCCACCTAAAGGTTCAATGGATTGGAATTTTTTTTTTGAGCCTGGACTCCTACGGTACAGTTGTAGTATCTGAACGCACGCTCAAACACACTCACACACACCCCACACGCACACAGACACACACCCTAGAGCGAAGTCCCACGGGCTTCGCAAGCAACGGGCACGTTGCACTCCCATTGTGGCTTCACGCGTTGTCCAGGACCTGCAAATTTATTTTTCTGGGGATAAACCCCGGTAGGACGCGCTGGGACGATCCCAGGGATCGAACCCAGGCGGGCGGCGTGCACAACCGCACTGCCCACCACTGAGCTACTTGAATATACGGCTACTATTTTTTGTATCTATATATAAGAATATTGAAAAGTAGAGCAGGCAATGGTGATTTTGCTGCTCCAAGTTCAAAGCTAGAAGAATGAGAGCGAGGGACGGACAGAGATGATAGACGAGTGACGGATGAAGAGAAGTGAGGAACATGTACATGAATAGAAAGGGAAAGTGAGACAAAATTCACACTTTAATTAATACTTATTACCTGAATTGCCAGCCATCTTGCTGAAGAGAACTATAAGAAACGGTGTAATAAGATGCCATCCTAAACCGTGCGTTTACACTACACAAACCACCACAAAGAACTTCTAGCTATACATAAGTAATATATATATATATATATATATATATATATATATATATATATATAGGGCAGCGCTATTTGGTCCCCGGGTACTGAATGGTTATTTGGTACCCAGCACCCCATCCACCGTTCTCCCTCCAATCCATGGTCAGGCACCGATTTAACCCAGTCCAGAACGAGAAACGAGGAGCCAAGAAGAGGAGGACCGTGCACCCTGCGGTTGCTAGACGGCGTCTTCGACCTTACGCTCGTGTTCGCCGCTAACCGCTCGAAAGTTCGCACTTGCCGTGCGCTTGTAGCCGTACCTCGCGATCGTAGCCCGGATGCTCGCGATTCGCCGCCAACGAGGCCGCTGCCACTACGGCTGCTGCCAGGGCTGTGCTGTGATTAGCAGGCCGTCGAATTGATCCCGGCCGACGACTTCGCAACGGTATGTGCCGCGAACGATACCCAGCAGCAGTTCCCCTTCAGCCTCCGTTGTTCCTCTTCGAACTAAACCAGATACTGAAGGTTCGATATTGTTGCCTCATTTCCGATCCATCTGACGCAGAATGGTATTTACTCCATTATTGGTATGCTATCACAAGAGATATTTAGTTATCTTTTTTTGTAAGAACTGAGATGAAACCCCAATTGATTTTTCCTGGTAATATTCTAATGCATATATGCCTTGTGGAGGTGCTCCCAGTGTCAGTCAGCGATGCCACCTGTTTATTCTACCATACCATTAACACATTTCAGATTGTTAATTATGTGCTTTTTTTTTCTTATGATTAGTGAATGAATGTCTGAGCACCACATTTATTGATTCAAGGAGTAATTAGTTGATTCTAAATTTTTGTTTCTCCTTTGGCATGGTATGTGCAGATCAGGGACCCTTGGTTTTAGATCATGGTTGTATTAATGGGTTGCTTGATGCCAGAAATAAAAAAATCCTTCATGCATGTACATAGTATATTTACTACTTGAGAAACTATTTTTGACATCTTAAAAATTTTACCATTCGCCATTGTATATAGCATCATGTCATGGTTTTAGAAATCAAATATGTCTTGCTTGTATATATGATTTTATCACTAAAGCTGATGGATTGTCCACTCTAAAGTGTTATTGTTATGGGCTTATGGCTCATGTGATTATCAGGAATAATAAATTTGGTTGAATAAAGAAAATGTGTCATTGTGTTCAAATATGCTTCTAATTTTACTACAGTATGTGCAGTGGGTGTGTTGCTGTCTAGACAATCTCTTAGGCCCCGTTTGGATCCTTGGAATTAAATTCATTCTAATAATTATAGTTTGCCATATAAGGGAGATACTGTTGTTAGCCATATAAGAGAGAAAAATTGTAGTTGTAGATTATAAACATGGCATGGTGATTATAGAATTAAATTCCATCTCACACCTTATGAATTTGAGATAGCCATAGAAGAGAGAAAATTATAATTGTGGCATGTCAAATTCCAAACCAAATAGCCTAATCCATTAAGGAGAATCCAAATCCTCTAAAATAAAAGGATCCAAACGGGGCCTTCTATTATATGATTTTAATCCATGGTGCCTTGTCACAATAAAATATACATAATTTTACTCCACTGGGGTTGATACTTCTAGTATGCACATTAGCTGTATGCCTGTATCTCATCTAGGTAATATATATTCTCATCTTAGTCCTTGAATCCATTTGCAGGAATTACTTTGTTCTCAAAGGACTTTGCAGGAGCATAATGCATGGAGGAACATCACAGACCAAGAGTACATCATGATGTAGCTGATTCGCAGGGCATGGGAGCATCAGATTTCGTGTAAAACGATTGGTGTAGGCCATTGTAATTTCGTGCAATGCGTGACCAGCTTGCAATGCAAGTCACATCTTAGTTATAATATTTTGTAATATAATCACAAGCTAGGCACAATTTAATTATTAAAGTTGTGGATATCAGACAATTACCACTTGTTACTGAGTCATAAATTTTGTAGCTTGCCGATGAGTTTGATGTGATTTTTCTGATTAGTATATTAACAAAGTTTGAATCCAATAGAAAGAAGGTCTATTGGACCCTCATTATTGGCATGGAGTAGACATGTATGAGCAGCTCTGCTTGGTAGACGGCTAGTTGCCACCACTTTTGGCGGAATGGATCAACCAAGGGTGAAATAAAAAGTTGAGTGCTGATCTAAAAGAATTTAGTTTAGTTAATTAAAGGGAATATTTGCACCTGATCCTCGTCCTGGTTACAAACCTGCTTCCACCCTTCCTTCTTATTTTTTTGCGCTTGATCCAGAGAAATTTATTATGTGGGTCAAACATATAATGTCAATTACCAGAACCATTAAATGAAAAATTGCTATTTTTCATATTGGCACTTAAATATGGCGACCATAATCCTCTCCCAATTGGATGTAACACGTTTTAATTATGCATGCAGCACCCTAATATCACCATGCACTTTAACTTTACGTACCTAAATAAAATTCTAACAAATCAGTAGCCAATAAAGTTCTACAAAAAGTCAGTAGACATTTGTATGCATGTAATTAATGTTCATCACTATAAACATCATCAACATATTCACTGTCGTCTTCAGAATGGCTATTAATTTCTAGGTAACAACGGTGCTCCTGTGTCTTCCTATCATTTACATTCAGTGTTTTCTGCGACCACCTTCTGTCGTGTCTTCATCTTCCTCTTTGTCGCAATCAAAAAACCTACTTCCAGTCTTCCTTCTTATTTTTTTTTTTGCACCTGGTGGCTTTCCTCTCTTTTTTGTTCTTAATTGCCTCAAGCCTGCCATGTTGCTGAAGCAGTGCTGTACTGCTGTTTTGCACGAGAACAATGTAAAATAACTCAGGTGGTGTAATATTGCAGCCTCACAAACTATGAGAACAGAGATAATTGTATTTTGCATTATTAAAAAAAGGTATATGTTCTGTCCCTAAATTGAGGCCATGCAAGTCAAATGAAAATTCAGAATAATAATGGTACAGATGAATAGGCTATAGAAAATGGAATCACATACTGAAAACGGATATGCTATCATTTGGATAAATCGTAATTACTATCTAAATGGATTAATGACAACTTGTAGATTTGTTTCCTATGTAAACATGCTGTTTAATATTAGAAGCAATCTGCCAATGTAAAAATAAAATAAAAAACTCACTCTTTTGACCAACCATTTGAGAGCTCAGCATACTAAACATGGAGCATGCAACAGCATCACCAAATCAAAAGGCAAAACCTCCCCCCTCTCTAAAATGGTCCAGTTTTGGATTTTGAGGTCCAAAACCCAAAAAATGGAGGAGCAGCGGGGAAGAAGAAGATGTGATGCTGGTTATATAGCGGACATTAACCGAGGCGGTCAACATAAAACAACCGCCTCTGTTAATGACATATTAACGGAGGCGGCACAGTTAGAACAACCGCCTCCGTTAATCAATTAAAGGAGGTGGTTGTGTTATGTCAACCGCCTCGGTTAATTGGAATTAACGGAGGCGGGTGCGTTAGGATGACCGCCTCGGTTAATATATTAACCGAGGCGGTTGCTGGCCGGCAGCCCTGGTCTCGGCAAGCACCTATTAACCGAGGCGGACGCCATGCCCAACCGCCTCCGAGCCTCAATTTCAAGTGCCTCCTAAAATCTTTTGTGTACTAGTGCAATGTTGATAATCAACAAAATAGATCATGAGAGTTGAATAAAGGAGAGGGTAGCGAGCTACCTGACTGACAAATTCATTTGTGAAGTTCATACGAAGAAATCTGGTACACGTGGAGGAAAAACTGTACCAAACAAGATTTGGATTGCTGGTGCCATCCAACCCTTGCGTGGCCACCGCTGCCAAATGAGAAATAGGGGACCAGCCAACGCTGCCTCTCGGGATGACTGGGAGCAGTAGCCAATGTAAACAGCTGGGGAGAATCTGATGCCGCTTCTCTAGATAATGGAAGCAACAGCCATTGGTTGAGGAGGGGAGCCGCCGCCGCTCACGGGAAGCAGAGAAGCTTCCGCTTGAGAACATCTTGGCTGCACAAAAAAAGCTCCTATTGAATTCTAAATTTAATTTCAGGATAAAAGAGGGCAATGGTCTACAACTGTATATGGAGCATGCATCAGCATCACCAAACAATCGATAACTACAAACAGTTGCCACCAATGTTCTGGAGCATCAGCAAAGACAAACAAAACAGGAGAGTCGAATAAAGGAGAGGGTAGTGGGCTACCTGACTTGACAAAGTTCATTTGTGAAGTTCATACAAAGAAATTCAGCACATTGTGGAGGAAAAAGTGTACCAAACAAGATTTGGACTGCTGGTGCCCTCCAACCCTTGTGTGGCACATAAGAAATTAAGAAACGAACACATTAAGCAAAAGATATTTGTTAAATTGTGAGATTAGTTGCACTGCTGCAGTTCACATAAGCTAGTTCTTCAGGGTCAAACATGTGGGTTAAATGAAATATGACCTGACCACTAAATCCTCCAAGGAGAGACATAGGAAAATTGAAGAAATTTAGTTTCATTGTAGAAGCAAAGAATGCATCTAAATTGCTATTGGCCTACTGTGACCGCTATTACCACATAAAGTGCAGGAGTGCTAGCGAGAAATATCATAACAGGTAGTATAATTCATGTAAAAACAAAGAAACTAAAGTTCTGGCAGCGAAAAAATAAAAAACAAATTCTAACAGTATTGTACTACCTCCGTCCATTAAGCATGACAGAGAACTGGGTGCAAGATTATTCAGATTATATATTATATAATGAAAAAACCAACAACAATGATAGCCGAACCTGGATGACCAATTTTTTTAAAAAAATGCAGCAAGACAGTACCTGCAGGGTACATGCAATGCAATGATCTGTGGCTACAAATTGTCATCAATAAACCTGAAAAATCAATGACAATCAAGTGACTATTGTTGCATCCATTCATAGGATAATAAGTACACAAGAATAAAGCCATAAAGCAACAATTTTTTTAAAAATATTTAGACCTAGACTCAACATGCCATCCCAATGCAATTCCTGTGTCCATTTGACAGAAATCAAATGCAATGATAATCAAGAGCATTTGAATGGTCCACATAAATCATACAGCACACATAGCATAGCTAACTGAATATGACAGTGTGAAAAGAAGTGACAAACACAACCTAAATCCCATCCTAAGTGGAAATATAAAAACTTCATCTATTTTTATAAAGTGTTGCCATCTACACCATTAATGGAGTAACAGCATGAGAAATCAGAAGAGAGAGGAGAGTGGAGATCAAACCTTAGGTGCTAGAAGAGCTGAGGAAAGATTAACATGAAGAAATCCTCACAGCTGCAGAGCATTTTGCATCAATAACTCCAGCTGCAGGTTCAGATATTCTAAGACTAAACTTCAATGGGTATATTCTCTATTTTGTGCAGAGATGCAAAATCTAGTGCTAATTACATTCATCTTACGTAGTTCAATTGAACAACAAAAATTATCTTAGTTCACAGCTTTTAGGGAAAGGCTGTGATGTTACCCTTTTTATTACCTACTATAATGATCTGCACAAGAAGAAATAATAAAATGAGAGTCTTGCTACTTAACAGAAAATCATTTGAGGGAATAGCTCTAATTTGCAAAATAAGAAGTAATCATAAAAGGTGATGGCAAAGCATGCTATCCTAAAAAAAGCTAAAAAAATTACAATCCTGGCTGTCTGATGGGTTATGGCATACTAATGCAACTGGTAGCAATTCGTTTCAACTGTAATTATAAAATGAGCTCAGTTTGCAATTTAAATTACCATGAACTAAAACTGGCATGTACATGGTGCTTAGCCTCCCCAGGAACAATGATAGCTTATGATTCACAAATTAAATACATGGTGATCTGATTTTATTTTATTTCTTCTACATCAAGCAGTAATTCAGAGTTGGATTAGTAAGGACAGGACCAGAGTCAGGGTGATCAAGTACACAGCATAACAAGTCTCCATTGCAAAAGACACAAGTATAGAGAAAAACATGGTTGCTAGTATATCTTTAAAAAATTAACCAAACCAGAATTGGGAAGATTTTATTGGAATTGTATATGAGCATTACATCTGTAAGCCCAATTACAAGCTCCATATATTAGCATGTATACATTACCATGAATGAACCCACTTCAGATGACATGAATGTAGTATTTGCAATTAATTAAGCATATAGTGAAAGAAAGGACGTTCTAGTTGAGCAGTCACACTGCTAGCTGAGGATCCATTATGGAAAGGGCCTCTGATGAAAAAAAAAATGACAAATACAAAAACGAGGAAGGAAATTAATATAGAAAATCATAATTAATTGGGAGAAAAATTATATATCGTAGTTAAATTGCATGCTATTAACATGTACTAGAAACCAAGAAACAACAATTCCTTGAGTGTATGGAAACCTATGACACTGAATAAAGAAAACTTTTGGCATCTGAACCAAACCAGTACCTGCACAAATCATCGCCACTAAAATCAAAACCGATGAAAATTTATGCTTTCTGGTTTAAATGAAGCATGTGTGGACTAATTTACCTGGAGATCTTCCAAATCAGCTGTGCATGTTCACAATTGCATGACAATTGCCCCATGAGGCCGTGACCTCTTCCTTGGATCCTATAAGTCACACAATATTCTTGTGAGATTAAATTATGCAAGACTATGAAAACCATATTAAAATATTAGTTCCTTTCTCTTTGCATAATCCATAATCGTTCTCTGTCTTGCGTCATAGCACCCACATTCAGCTTCAAATGGTTGACTGTATTCAGATGCCATTTTATACAGGGCACATGTTTGCACAGCAAAAACAAATCTCCGGAATGAACTGGTTCCAGAATGTAAAAGAATGATTCTATATGACCAGGTAATTCAAGTTTCAGACCACAATCTATTTTCCAAGACAAATTTATGATAACGTACGCTATTATATAGATACTGGAAATTGGACAGGGTGCACTGCTATTCAATAAACCAGTCGATTCATGCAACCCGGCAGGATTCAGCTCATTAAGGACACGCACATCTGCTCCAAAATTACCTGTTCTCCACAGCAGTTTCCTGAACTGGACAATATATCCACGAGTGGACGAGCGGCGGGAAATCGAAGAATGAACGACCGTGACGTCCCCGACGGCGGCGCGTGGAGCGCGTCCGCTGCCTGTGCCGCTCGGCGGCGACACAAAAGTACGCGGGGACGATCCGCCCGAGGAAGCCGGAGACGGCGGAGCCGGACGAGAGTGGAAGACGAGAGGGTGCTGCGTCTGCGGGCGCACGGCGCTGGGGGGGCGGCACGCGGCTGGCAGGGAATGCGCGGGCGCTGGGCGACGTCGGCGAGGAGGAAAGCAGAGGCGCAGCCGTGAAGCCCTGGGCGGCGTCGGGAGGAAGAAACGGACTGGCGGTTCTGGAGGAAAGGCGGCGTCGGGGAGGAAGATGGGGGACGGAGCGGGGAAACCTCGGCAAAAAACGTGGGTAGCGATTGGGAGCTTCCGAGCTGGTCCTGTAGGTGGGCTGGGCCTGTGAGTGTGACGGGCCGAGCGGCATCATGGGCTGCCTAATAAGACGGTGGGTACTGAATAGCCATTTGGAACCCAGGTACCATATAGGGATACTATATATATATATATATATATATATATATATATATATATATATATATATATATATATATATATATATATATATATATGTCCCTCGTCAACTTTGCATTGGAACGAGGGAACGATGTGCTTTGCACGCGGTAAAATGAGTAATTATTTGACTTTTGAAAGTGCTAGTAGGTAAAATGAGTTATGGTTGACACGGTGTCCATAGGGGATCAAAACTACCGTTGGCATCTGTACTTTTCGATTTCTCCTAGTGTGGCAACATCCGTAGTCTGAACGTGGATTATTCGTAAGAATATTTTGAACATTTCGATAGAAATATAGAATTGTTGCTTTGATGCTGTCCGAAGGCTCGTCGTAGTATCTGCTGGCTAGTGAAAGGAAGATAATTAAGCAGGAGAATAATCTACCAGTGTCAGACTCGTCTCATTCTATTCTGGGGAAACGACGTTCCTTAGAAAGTTCCAGTCGTCAACATCAGAGCATTGCAGCCGTGCATGCATTTATACTTGATTGTACTCGTGCAGGTGTTTTCATTTTAGCTTTCTAACAAAGGCCTGAAGATTATTACAAGGCATGCGTTTATATTTGTTCTTTTCGAGCTAAAATTCTTCTCTTTTCCTAGCCTGCGCATCTCAAGCTTCAGCTCGGGCACAAACCTGATGATTTTTTTTTTTTGAAGTGTTCCAAACTTTTTTCTAGTGCCATAGAATTCTGAATTTTTTAATTATTATTTCTAGAAAAAATTTAATCGCAGTATAAACACGCACACTTGTACTTGTACGTAGAACTTTGTCAAACTTAATGTGTTTGGGGTTAACGAGTCACCCTTTCCGGTGCTCGGCTCCGTGTTTATATAGAACGGGAAGAGCCCCCGTTGTGGCGTTTACATGTGTGTCACGAATACAACAAACTCAGGGTTATCATCTCCTAAGATCTAGCAACAACTAGTTACATCAGAGAACAAACTAACAACTATGAATCTAGACACACCAATGTATCTATACAGCACCAATATACCTATACGAATATGCTTCATCTAACACCCCTCCTCAATCTCAGCCATGAATGAGATTGAGATTGCGTCGAAACTGCAGAAGTTTTACAACCGGCAAAGCCTTAGTAAAACCATCCGCAACCTGATCATCAGTGTGGATAAAACGAATGTCCAGCAATCCTTGAGCAACTTGTTCTCGCACGAAGTGGAAATCGATCTCAATGTGTTTTGTTCTAGCATGAAAGACCGAGTTTGCTGACAGATACTTGGCACCCAAATTATCACACCAAAGTCGGGAAACAGAAGAGTGAGGTATGCCAAGTTCTGTTAACAGTTTTTGCACCCACATCATCTCAGCTGCTGCATTGGCAAGGGCCTTATACTCTGCCTCAGTGCTGGACCTTGACACAGTAGCTTGCTTCCTGGCCGCCCAAGAGATCAAATTGCTTCCGAGGAAAACCGCAAAGCCACCAGTTGAACGGCGATCATCCACACAGCCTGCCCAATCTGCATCAGAGAAGGCACTAACAACCATGGACTTGGACACACCAATCTTCAAACCGAGATGCAATGTCCCTTGTATATACCGCAAGATGCGTTTAGCTGCAGACCAATGCACAGTAGTCGGGGCATGCAAGAACTGACAAACTTTGTTAACAGCAAAGGATATATCCGGCCGGGTCAATGTTAAGTACTGCAATGCTCCGACTAGACTTCTGTATTTGGAAGAGTCATCAGGCCCAAGAGCAGTCCCATCTTTAATACTAAGTTTCTGAGTGCTTGGAAGAGGAGTATCAGCTGCTTTACATTTGTTCATTCCAGACCGTGCAAAGATATCAGCGGCATACCGACTTTAGTCCTCTTAACCTCAATGCCCAGAAAGTAATGCAAATCACCTAGGTCTTTCAACGCAAAATCTTGCTGAAGATCAGTTAGCAAAGCCTTTGTGCCGCGCGGATCAGAGCTGGCGACAATAATATCATCAACGTACACTAAAACAAACATGACCAATGTACCTTTTCTGTAGTAGAACAAAGATGTATCTGCTCTTGATGGAACAAAACCCGGGGCCACCAATTTTTCGACACACACAGCCAAGATACCATGCTCTTGGCGCCTGTTTGAGTCCATACAAAGCTTTATCAAGCCTACACACATACGAAGGATGAGTAGTGTTGGCATATCCAGGTGGTTGGTACATGTACACTTCTTCATTCAAGATCCCATGGAGAAAGGCATTTTGAACATCTAAGCGACGGGGGACCAACCTTGGGAGGCGCTTGAGAAAAGAATTAAGCGAATGGTGGCAGCCTTGACAACGGGGCTGAAGGTATCCTCATAATCAATCCCATACCGTTGCTTATAACCTTTCGCAACTAGTCGCGCTTTATAGCGATCAATAGACCCATCTGCCTTTCTCTTCACCTTGTAAACCCATTTGCATCCTATGATATTTTTCCCTTTGGGTTTCGGAACAAGATGCCAGGTCTGATTCCTGACGAGGGCATTGTACTCACTGTCCATGGCTGCCTTCCAACGCGGATCTTGCAAAGCCTGACTCGCCGTGGATGGTTCTGCATCGGAGACAGTAGAGATCATCCCCCACCGAACTGTGCTGTCAGTATAAGTCTTAGGCTTGGAAATTCCATGTTGAAGGCGTGTTGTCGGACGGTGAGCAGGGGAGATCCACCCCGGAACAATGGCGCGGCTACATCGTGATGATGCCGCATACATTCCTGCAGACAGCTCACGATCCCCGATGGTGAATTTGAGCCCCCACCGGCCGGTTCTGATAGGAGAGCAGCATCCGTCGCCTCTGTTGCATGTGGGGCGAAGGCATCCGTAAAGGATCCCGCTGGCTCAGATGGCGACACTCGTGCCTAAGGAGATCCACCAGCCCCCGAGGCTGTATCTGCCGGAGACGGGGATTGGAGTAGTACTGATCCCGGAGCAGATATGCCCCGACATTCCCCTGAACGTGCAGACGCCGAATCCTCCTCGTCACGCGCGCTGCTCCCTCCTGGGAAGCACACACGCTGAACAGGCCTAGGCACCATAAGTACGCCACTTCCGTCCGGGTTTGCATGCTGCGTGTCACCTGTACCTGCACTTGACACATCCGCACATGGACTAGGCGAGTATTAGCAGGGATTAGAAGAACTCAAACGTTCATCATGGATCATGGCATCCCCAAAATCATGTGATGGATTTTTCGAGAATGTCGGGTAGAAGAGCAAGCTCGGGAACGAAGACGAGCTCCTGCATTCGGTCCTAAGGAGGAAAAAGGATAGATATGCTCATCAAAGACAACGTCGCGGGATATGTAAACACGTCCAATGGATGGATCAAGACATTTGAACCCTTTATGTGAATTACTCGTATCCGAGGAACACACATCTTTTGAGCGGAATTGGAGTTTGTGGTTGTTATATGGTCTAAGGTTTGGCCAACAAGCACAACCAAAGGTTCTCAAAAAGGAGTAATCGGGTTCCTGTCCATAGAGACGATAGAGAGGGGTGGCGCCATTGATGACCCTCGAAGGTAAACGGTTCATGAGAAAAACGGCGGTGAGGAAGGCCTCATCCCAGGATTTCAGGGGCATGGATGCATGAGCTAGAAGGGTGAGGCCCATCTCAACAATGTGGCGATGTTTCCTCTCTGCCGAGCCATTTTGTTGATGGGCATGAGGATAGGAGATATGATGGAAATGCCAATGCGTGTAAAGAACGAATTTAATGATCTATACTCCCCACCCCAATCGGTTTGCATGGCCCGGATCTTACAATTGAATTGGCGTTCGACAAGAGCTTGAAAGCTAGTGAAACATTGAAAAACCTCAGATTTGTGGCGCATGAGATAAATCCAAGTAAACTTCGAGTAGTCATCAATGAAACTTACATAATATGAAAAGCGACCAACAGAAGTTGGTGCAGGACCCCAAACATCAGAAAAGACTAAATCCAAGGGACTAGTAGACACACTAGTTGACCTTGGGTAGGGTAATTGATGGCTTTTACCCTGCTGACATGCATCACACACATGTTTATTATTGGAATCTTTAACAAAACTAAGTTTGTGGCGGCTAAGTATCTATTTGGATGATGGGATCTGCAGGATGACCTAGCCTATGGTGCCACATGGAGGTAGAAGGTTTTGTGGCGCCAAGAGCTTCTTTATTCTGGGATGGACTACTTGGGGTTGACTTGATGGGGTAGAGGCCACCTTCACATGGGCCTCTGAGCAGCGTTTTCTTCGTCTTCTGCTCCTTGATAGCAAAATAATCAGGATGAAACTCGAGAAAGAGATCATTGTCACGAGTGAACTTGTTAACAGGTACAAGACTCTTATTTGCAGATGGGATATGAAGGACATTATGAAGGTGGAAATCATTTGAATTGGAATGCAATGTACCATGACCAACATGAGAGATCTCCATACCTGCACCGTTGGCTGCGTGGACACGGTCACCACCATGATACTTGTCCCGTACAGTGAGCTTCTCGAGTTCACCAGTGATGTGATCCGTTGCCCCAGTGTCCATATACCAATTGGTATCTACACCATAGTTGGTTGTTGCAGACGATGCTGATCTCTGCTGTTGCTGTGGTGGCCCGTTGTAGAAAGCATCGAAGCGCTTATAGCACCTCCAGGCAGGGTGCCCCACCTTGCCCGCAGACACTGGCGATACCCCCATTGGAAATTGCTCCCTTGGGAGCGGCCACCGCACCGCGACCGCCTTTGCCTTGCGGTTGAAGCCACCCGGCCTGGAGCGCCCCTCCACCATGGTATTTGTTGTTGGTGTTGGAGTTGTTGAAGCGGCCTCCCTTGGCAGAACGTTCGCGAGGGACTGCTGTCCTCCGTTGCCACCCTTCATCTCATGTCGTTGTTCATAGGCCACCAGGCGGGTGTAGAGCTCACCAACGGTGATAGGCTCCACCCGAGCCGTGATGGAGGTGACTACTGGGTCGAACTCAAGGTCCAGCCCAGTGAGTATGTAGGAGATCAACTCGTCATCTTCAAGTTTTCTTCCGGCCGACGCCATATCATCTGCGAGGCCTTTCATCTTAGTGAAATAATCACTTATGGAGGACGTACCCTTTGAAGCTGTGGCGAGGGCCATCCTGGTGGTGATGAGACGTGCGCGACTTTGGGACGCGAACATCTCTTCAATGGCTGCCCAGATCGAAGCAACAGTGATCTTCGTGGAGACTTGCGCCTGGATCTCCCGTCCCAGATTGGTGAGGATGTAGCTGAGGACGGTTTGATCTTTGGCAATCCACACGTCGTACTCCGGATTCTTCACCGGAGGCTCCTTCGTGTCATCCCCATCTTGGGACTTCTTAGCATCACCCTTGGGGGGGAGATACTGATCTGGTGGCGCCGCCGCTGGATCAATGATGCAGCGGCAGAGGAAGAGGCAAACGCCATGAATCCGCTGGGATTAGGCTCGTGATACCATGTAAAACTTAATGTGTTTGGGGTTAACGAGTCACCCTTTTCGGTGCTCGGCTCCGTGTTTATATAGAACGGGAAGCCCCCCCGTTGTGGCGTTTACATGTGTGTCATGAATACAACAAACTCAGGGTTATCATCTCCTAAGATCTAGCAACAACTAGTTACATCAGAGAACAAACTAACAACCATGAATCTAGACACACCAATGTATCTATACAGCACCAATATACCTATACGAATATGCTTCATCTAACAAACTTGATAAATGCACGCATACAACCAACCCCCTGTAGTTAAGACTTGAGCCGAATGGTACAATTTGTGCGTGATTGCGATACTCAGCCTCCCAAACGTCTTATCGTAGTAGAGTATAGAGATGTAAGGGTATGTACAATATACAGACAGGAGGTCATATACAAGTGCCTTGAATCTAATGAACAGATAGCTAGAAAGCCATATCATACAATCCATAGACAGATGTCGTCTATAAATTGTTTAATACTTTGTATGTAGCCAAGATCATTTATGAATATCATTTTGTACGTCACTGTTACTATTTGATAGATAATGGATCACAGGCACGTTGAATAATAAGCTAACACCTATTTCAGTTGTATAGGTTTCCATACAACAGTAAGGTCACTGACCACACTGATTATGACTGCAGAAATAGAAAAAAAAAATTGTAGTTGTCATCTGAATCTAACCTATGCCATCCTGAAGACAGAGACAAAGACTATTCCATCCTGAAAAAAAAATGGGGCCTATGCAGTTTTCTTATTTTCGCTTTGTTCCCTTGTCTAATCAGCCGGTTTACCAGCTGTTCGAATAATATTTTTTCACAGCAAATCAGCTAAAATTAGCCATTTCCGCTTATTTGTCGGCTTATAAGTCCAGGCTATTTGTTTACAAGTCATCAGTCAAAATTGAACAGTCATCCTTTCATGGAAGCACAAAATTTCAGTTAATTTAATAGTGTTAGCAACCATTGATGCTTTTCGTTATGCCGTCCTTTCTTGTAGTGACCATTGGTGCTTTTTCTTGTGAAGGAAGAAACTCCAGTACAGATTTCCCTTTAAAGGAAGCAAAAACATGACCTAAAAAAAGGACAAGAAAACATGTCAAAATATTTAGCATTGTAAATAAAAAAAGATAGCAATAAATTGCATAAATTGCTACATTGCTGGAACAATCGCAATGTGCAGCCTATTTCAGTTGCAGAGTTCCATACACATAATCATGCACTTTACACAGTATCATGTATGTTCTCTGTTCACACATAATCATGCACTTTTCAGCAGCACTAACCGCTACACCAGTTTAAACAAATAGATTACAATGACTTCTAGCGGATTGAAAAAGATTGAGGAGGATTTTGACTTCTAGAGGATTAAATCCCCTCAATCTCATGTAACCTCCTTGGTTTAGGGGTAGAACCGAACAAGTCCTATATGACTTGTAATAACCCTATACTAGAAGTCCTGTAACTATGAAATTTTTAATTTTTTTTCTTATATAAGCCTTTGCATGATGATGTAACATGTAGGCAGTTAGGTTAATAAGGGCCATCATTAAATCAAGTTTAATTAGGGATTTCTTTTTACATCTTGCACACATGATAGAAGTCCCAAGTTCCATATGTGTATCTATGTCCATGAGTTGGATTTTATGAATCTTTGCTTGCCTAACTTTATGTTCCTACAAAACCAATTGTAAATACACCTTAATGCCCTACACAGAGGGGTATAGGAAATAGGATGGGGAATTAGAAAAGGAGAAGATACGAGCAGGTCAGCAGCCGCCTGCCAAGCCAACTAGCCCAGCCCAACCAGCCTGCCTCCCCTCCGCTCGGCCCAGTGGTGAATTCCACATGCGAGGCCTGCTTGGTTCCTGCTCTCTCTTTGGACAACGCTGACAATTGGGACCAGTGGCCTCACCTGTCATTCCCACTCTCAAGCGTGCCGGCTTGATAACAAATGAGTTTAAGCAGACATTTAATGCCCCATTTAGTCAATACTACGAGTATTAGAACAATAATAGCACCCAACTAATTAACATATACTAGTAGTAGGTATATGAGGTGGAACGACATTTAGGTTTCTTCTAAATAAGTTATTGGTAGAATGCTTACTTTGACGTGCATAAAAAAAATCTTCTAAGCATATTTGACTTTTACATACATATAGATATGTACATTTGGTGTTACTATATAAAACACTTTAGGCCATTTAACTCCGTTAAACAACATCTAAACGTCGTAAATGCTAAATAAAAGATGTCTGACTTTGGATACCACTGCATGTGAGCCCCACACGTCAAAAATACCATATTAGCATACGGGCATGACTCTAGACCCGTTTAGACTGACTGTGGACCTGAACATAGATTTGTGACTTATTAAATATAGGTCATTTGCTAATTTAGAGACGAGATTGACACAACGAAACAAGTTTGAGAAACTAAACTGATGATTTGAAAGTTTAAAGATCAGGATGATACAATCGAACAAGTTTTGTTAAAGATATAAACCGGTGATTCGACCAAATATTTTCAATTTATACCACTGCGCGTATAAAGTTCCTTCAAAAATTCATATTTATACCACTGCGTGTTGTAAACCTTGGGCTCAGCGTCGTGGCGTCATAAATCCGTCTTTAGATGCTGAGCTTGGCGCCGTAACCTATGGTGCTGAGGTAAACACATCTCAGCGTCATAGACTATGGCACCGAGGTGGAAGATCAGAGTTGGTATGGCTGGCGATGTGGCGTTGATGTAGCCAGACGTTGTACCACCATTCATGATGTCGTGGCTAGACACCATGATTGCGGTGCCAAGCACCGAATTTAATCCAATAAGTTATCATGACTTGGGTATCACTGAAAATTTTATCATGACATGGACATATACAAATACAAATGTTATTAATAGTTTTATAAACCAAGTTCAACTGCCAAATGGAGTAGGGGGGGGGCGCTAATAAAAAAAGAACAAATGGAGTGGAGAGTACGTTTCAAAGAGCCCTGAGCAGAGTGAGAGACTGTTTGAGGTCCATTCCAAAGTCGTAAACTTGTGTTGCGGCAGCCGGCGGCTTGGCTCGATTTCACCTGACCTGACCTTGCGGTGACCGTGTTGCCGCATCCTCAGGCATCTCGCAAACGGATCGGCTTTGGTGAACCTCCCTGTCGTATGTGTGTGTGCCTGATGTGGTGTGGCCTGCGGGCAGCGGCATGAACCCGTACCCTTTTCTCCTCCTACCAGGTACTATCTCAGTGCAGACTAGTGTGGAATATTCCGGCAAGTTGGTACGCGTAACGAAGATACACATACTACAGACTGATGGTAGTAGACATTAATTAATGAATTTAATTTATCGTTACAGAGCTAGCGACCGTGACGACTGCATGCGAGTAGTAGATACCAGGAGGCCGTGTCAGGGGAGGTTGGTGTTGATCTCCTTTGTCAGCTACTTACTTCGGCCAGGGCTACAGCTCGATCATAGTGGTCCAGGTGGCGCGCACACGCACGTCGTGATTTCGCGTTGCTACGTGACAAACCGACGTCGAAGCTGAGATACCCGTTCGGTGTCCGCGAGATTCCAACTTCCAAGAGTTGAAAATACCATGGGTAGTAATTAAGTGATACTCTCTCCATCTCAAATTATAAAGTATTCTAATAATTTTAGAGAGTTAAAGTTTTTTAAATTTAACTAAGGCCTTGTTCGGATCGAAAGTCAACGCAACCGCGAAGAAGATCAGAAGACTTTCGTTTGTATTTGGTAGATATCATTCAATCGTGGCCTAACTAGGTTTAAAAGATTCATCTCATGATTTACAACTAAACTGTGTAATTAGTTATTTTTTATTTATATTTAATACTCTATATATGCGGGTACAAATTGATGTGATGGAGAGAGAGTGGAAAAACTTGCAATTTGGAGGGGAAGTGAACAAGGCCTAAGTTTATATAATAACCAAATAACACTTATGACACCAACTAAATATTTTAAAAGGCAAAAACGTAGGGGGATCCCCACAAGCACTTCATTTTAAATTTATAAGGAGTAAATATTAATTCTTTATTAGTTATATTTTCATCATATACATATTTATTGTTATAAATCTTTGTGATTTTTTATATAATTTAGTTAAACTTACAAAATTTGACTCTCTAAGATTTTTTGAAATAGCTTATAATTTAGATTGGAGAGAGTACTACGTTGTATGCACAGGCTACATAATTAGGCAGTCGTTTAGTATAACTCTACCTTAAAGTATTCTGAGGGGTACCCTTAGAATGATATTAAATAAATGGTTCAGTGCACTGTAGACGGCATTAATAAGATCCTACTCCCTTCATTTCAAATTATAAGGCATTTCAAGAATCTTGAAGAGTCAAACTTTTATAAATTTGACCATTTTATATAATGAAATAATAACATTTATGATACCAACTAAATATCATTAGATTCTTCATTAGTTATATTTTCATCGTATATATCTATATGTTATTATAAATCTTTGTGGTTTTTCTATAATTTTAGTTAAACTTAAAAAATCTGGCTCTTTAAAATTGTTAGAATGATTTATAATTTGGAATGAAGGGGGTATAATTTATTTTTCTAGGTTAGCGAGTAGCTACCACACCACGAAATACAGGAAATGATTTAATTATTCATATGCACAAGAAAAATGAATGTAGGAACACGATACAATTCTTTTCAAAACAGAATATGGATATGCATGCTCACATATGTACACGTGCACACTTTCCTTATTAATGCACTTATATTCTATCTCTAAATTTGAGTATATTTATAGAAGTAATTAATAAACAGTTAAAAAGATGGCCCCAGCCTAGGCCTCCCCATCCCCAAGCTTTCCCCTTCCTTCCCGACCGGCCACGTCTCGGTCTCGCTCGCGTCGCGTCACCTGCTGCCTTTCTGGTAAAGTGAGAAGTGATATAAAGGGGCACCGGCACCGCGCTGTCTCGCATCTCCGTGCTCCAGTGTCCCTCCCCACTCCGGCCCGCTCCCCATTCTTCCGATCCCGCGCTAGAACATCCCCAGCGCACGGACAGTCCAGTCCGGTTCACGCACATGGAGTCTCTAGTGGCTGCGCTCCCCGCGGGCGGCGCGGCGGCGGCGGCCGCCGTCGGCGGGCTGGTGGCTGCTGCCGCGCTCGCCGGAAAGGCCGGCCTCGCCGCCGGGCCCAAGAAACACCTCAACGCGCCCCCAGGTTTGTTCAGTCACCCTACATGATCCCGCACTCTCTAGTCTAATGCGGAGCCTGTCGCCCTGGTCTTTGATCAGTCAGGTTCTTCTCGTCTGCAGCGGAACAAACTGCTTTTTCTTATGTTCTTATTTTTTGGTAAAAAAAAAATATATTTCTTATGTTCTCGAGGTGGCGGAAGCATAAAGAGATTCTTTCCAGTGTTCCGAACAATAAACACTTCCACACATTCAATTTTCTTGTGCATATAAATAGATTATTTCTTGCATTTCCTAGTTTGGTCCCTAATCATAGAAAAGAAAAGAAGGGTATGGATTTTGATGCCATGTATAGTGGACCCCCTGACCACTACCGATTACCGAATCACATTCTGAACGTGTCTGGGAATAGTTTAAGGTGGAGCTATGCTAAACTACGCCATCTGTAGCATGCTCTCCATTAGTGCACACGTATCGGTATAACTGGATTATACGGCCTGTTTGGATCCTCCAATTTTTAATCTAGTTTTTTAAAAACTGTGTGGGTTCCAATTAGGCCAGTTTTTGTCAGTTTCTTGTGCTAGTTTTTATCAGATTCATAAAAACCACGTTTGTCAGTTTTTCTTTTTTACCCAGATAGCAATAAATGAAATCAGATTCTTAAAAACTCAAGGGATCCAAACAGCCCCTTAAAGAATCGGGATAAAAATGAACTTAGAATCCTATAATTCCTTCAAAATAGTATTCTAGTAAATTTTATCACACAGACATGGAATCAATAAAACAATTACGGCCCGTTTGGCTCCTCTGAATTGAATATCGAATAAGCTGAAGGTTTTGGTAGTCCAACGTCAGAAGGGGAGGGGGCATCCATCAAGTAAATAGTAAACAACGGATGGAATCAGCCTTTCTGTTTTTCCGGCTATGAATCTCACGTAGGTATGGTGCGCTTCACTCAGATTTATTGGAATTGTCATTCTAGTTCTAAATATACTATGATTTAGATTCAATTCAATTCTAGAGAGCCAAACAGGCCCTTAGATTTCTTTTTTTCTATAAGATTCTCTAAATCCCTAAGGATCCAAACAGTACATGTGCTAAAAGTAGGCTGTGTGAACTTTACAGTGAATTTTCTTGATTCGTGGCTCACTTACGCATGAACACAAGTTGTGAACAAAACAGAAACTTCCAGATGTTTGTGAGTTGTGTTAAGCAAATATATGGAGTGAGGCATATTGATAGATCCGCCTCCATGGCCCACCTAATTCATTGGTGCAGATCAGATCAACATCAATCTTTATCTAGTTGGGCTGTCCATAACTCTGACCTTCCACCAACTGACAGCAACAAGTCAAACTGATGTATTTTTTTCTTCACAAAAGTTATGCAAAACAATCAGCAGTCTTGAGTTTTTCCATCTGCAGTGTCACAGGGAAATTTGATATTTCGTTCCTTCACTTATATTTCTAAGAAAATAGTTTTTGTCTAAAAAATGATAAAATGGTACGACTGCCATAATGCCATGTCACTTACTGAACCCCTCTATTGCTTTTAATTAAAAGGTGATTTGTTCTGATTGAGGAACTGCCGAAAATGAGCCTCCTAAAATTTCAGTGGTATCTTTTTTTAAAGGCTTGCTCATGAATCAACTTTCCACAAGTTATTCTTCCTACTTATTTGAGCTTCTTTGATTTCTAAACTGTCTCAGAATCTAATACAAAGTATTTTGTTCCTTGAATGCTTTTAAATTATTATATTGTGTTGTGCCAAACTACGGAAATATTTTTACATTATTACATTGTATCCAAACCTTTGAATAACAGTTTCCTTGGTGTTGTTTACCATATTATTCCTGGCAGTAAGGTAAGCGAGTAACACTACCAAACTCCCGAAATCTTCATGAATATATAAATAATTTATACTTGTAGTTTGATATTGTATAAAAATAACTAGTTTTGGGCAAGCATATCCTTATTTCCTAGTAGAGAGTCAAAAATAACAACTTGGTACCAGGTTTAGCATTTAATGAACCTATATTCTTATCAAATATTACAGATTTTCTATCAGGGCAAAAGAACTAAACCCTTGAGTTTTTTTTTTTTCTTTTCATGCAGCTGTCCCTGGTTTACCAATGATTGGGAATCTTCATCAGTTGAAAGAGAAGAAACCCCACCAGACCTTTACAAAGTGGGCAGAAATTTATGGGCCAATTTACACTATAAGGACTGGTGCTTCTTCTGCAGTCGTGCTCAATTCAGCTCAAGTAGCCAAGGAGGTTAGTTGGAAGTTGTGTCTTTTCTTTTGTGGTTCCTTTACTAATCTCATTGTGATTGGCTACTATATAAATTTTTAATAATGTGTGGTAGTATAAGGTTCTAGGTGTATATGTGAGGCTGAGTCTTCATAAATTTCTTGTAGGCGTATATGTGTGTTAGTATAAGGTTCTAGGTCTAGCGTACACCTTAGTGGTGTGTTGGTGTGTGGCGCATGTGTGCAAGCGTGTGTTTGGTTGTACGTTCAGATCCTACAACTTCGTACTACCAGATATGAGGAATAAAAAATAGTTTAGATGGTATAGATGGGCTTCTGTTAATGATAGAGTTGATGGCCAGGTCCGTAAAGGATTAAATTCGGTCATCATTCCTAGGTTCTTTGGCGGTGTGTTTTCGGCATTTTGCCTTCTCTGACTTGGTGTTATGTCACTAGTTTTAGAGGAGTTGAGGTTGAGTTTGGCTGGGGTTCGAGATGTGTCTTATCTCCTTGGCCTTGTACCAGTTGGTATTTAAAGTTTTATTTTTTTTTTGAGGGAAAAGGTATTTAAAGTTTTATTAGGCATGTCAGTTTTAGTTCTACAGAGTGTTTTGTGTGTGATCTGTTTGGGGCTCTAACCCCACCCCCCCACCCCCTCCTTTTCTTCTTAATATAATGGTAAGCAGTTCTCTTGCTTGTTCAAGAAAAAAATGGTATAAATGGATTTCCTTCTTCCTATTTTAAAAACTAATTTGATGTTATTCTGGCTATAATTTTTCTTGTGATGGAATGAGCCTTTTTGCTTAAAAAAAAGAAATACCAGGATAAATGTTGTAGTGTTCTTGTAATATTGTTTCTTCTTACATTTGCTAAAACTAATATGTAAGTTATGTTGGTCCTGCATTTTACAGGCAATGATTGCAAAATTCTCATCAATATCTACTCGAAAGCTATCTAAGGCATTGTCAGTGCTTACCCATGACAAAACTATGGTTGCTACAAGTGACTATGGTGACTTTCACAAAATGGTTAAGCGTTATGTCATGACATCCATGCTGGGTACTTCTGGCCAGGTATAGTGTACTCATTTTGCATCATACAATTGTAATAACTGTTCTTCAGTGTCAACCACGACTTCAAGCGACTGAGGTCTAATAATGCTGTGATTGCACATAACATCAGAAACAATTTAGGGACACAAGAAACATGATGGTTGACAACATGTTGAACACTTTTCACACATTTTTGGCGGATGATCCAAATTCTCTTCTGAACTTCGGGAAGTTTTCAAGAACGAATTATTTTCGCTTATCCCTGATTCAGGTAAGTCTACATTTTGTGTGGTTGTTCATGATTGCTCCATAAATTTTTGTTACCTTTGTTCATAGATAGATGATATCCTAAAGCTTCTGATCAAACTTTAAAAACTTTGCCCACTAATGTACATAAAAGTATTAAGATTTAGCACATGAAAATGATATTGAAAAATGATATTGCAAAGAAATAACTGTTTTCAATGTAAGAGGTGGTAGTAGCTTTCATGCATATCATGGTTAAGATTTAAGAACTTCACATTTGGCCTGTATACATCATAGAATAGGTTTGTTTATTATTATGTTTCTGAGATTGCCTGCTGCAATTTCAGGCATTAGGTGAGGATGTGAGTTCAGTCTATGTGGAAGAGTATGGGAAGGTTCTATCAAAGGAGGAAATCTACCAGGCCACTGTGGTTGACATGATGATGTGTGCAATTGAGGTTGACTGGAGGATTTCTTCCCATACCTCAGCTGGATTCCAAATAGGAGCTTTGAATCAAGAGTACTGACAACTGAAGCTAGGAGAACTACAGTGATGCAAGCCTTGATCAATCAGCAAAAGCAAAGAATTGCACGTGGAGAGGTAACACAAAGGCATACTAACATTTCTGTAGAGAGAGAATAGAAAGTTACTCTTGAGTTCTTAAATTAGTAAACTCCAATGCAGACTAGGATATCCTACCTGGACTTCCTGCTGGCAGAGAATACACTGACTGATGAACAATTGCTAATGATGGTGTGGGAGGCAGTCATAGAAGCTGCTGATACTACTTTGGTCACGACCGAGTGGGCCATGTACGAGATTGCGAAGAACCCAGAAAAGCAGGTAAGTACTGAATCTTGTTTTTTCACCTTGTAGAAAGACTGTTAAGTACTTGTACTACTTTGGTAACCATATTTCTTTCAGTACTTGTACTACTTTGGTAATCATATTTCATTCATTCGCACATCAGGAATACCTTTATCAAGAAATCCAAAAAGTATGTAGCAACAAGACAGTTACCGAGGATCACCTGCCACAGTTACCTTACTTGAACGCGGTGTTCCATGAGACCCTGAGGCGGTATTCTCCAGTTCCATTAGTGCCTCCAAGATTTGTCCATGAGAACACCAACTTGGCTGGCTATGAAGTTCCAGCCGGCACAGAGGTGAGCACAACAATGACCACTCATCACAGCAAGCTAAGTGCTGCACATAATGTTGGCTGCTGGCAGGTGAATTGTAAGTTCTAACACAATTGACAAATATGCTAGATGATCATCAATCTTTACGGATGCAACATGAATAAGAGCGACTGGGCCGAACCTGAGGAGTGGAAGCCAGAGAGGTTTCTGGACGGGAGGTTTGAGGCCGCGGACATGTACAAGACCATGGCCTTCGGTGCAGGAAGGAGGGCCTGCGCTGGCAGCATGCAGGCGATCAACATCTCGTGCACAGCCATCGCTAGGTTCGTGCAAGAGTTTACCTGGAGGCTCAAGGAAGGCGACGAGGACAAGGCTGACACCATCCAGCTTACAACCAACAGGCTTTACCCATTGCATGTGTACCTCACACCTAGAGGAAGGAAATGAGCATCAGGTTACTACTACTGTACTACTTCTCTATCAGTAGTTTGCTGTTTGCCTGTGTGTATGATGACTTTAGATGACGATCTTTATGCTAGTATTGAAGTTTCGTGTCATGGTGTACGTATCTCCTACTACGGTAGGGGATTGTGGTCGACCCGAGCTTGCGTTTACTTTTCAGGTGGTCGTGTCAACAAATTTATCTTCCCAGTCGCACACATGTTCTGTGTTCATGACGGGAAGGCTGCCGGCGGGCGACCATGTGGAAGGCGCGGGGAGTAGTTTACAGTATGTTCTTTTTCAAGTACGTATTTACGGATACTTTACTGCCCCCGTGTACTTCTCCCGTCACGTGTTTTGACCAAACCGTGCTGATTATATTGGAATAATGATGACACTGATCAGTGACACGGCAGCAGTGATCTCTTTTTCTTCCCACGCCTCGCGACTCGTTTTGCACGACCTTTTTCTTGATTGACTTGAATTGCTCCGCCATCAGTACAAGTATAAAAACGAGGGTCACACCGTCCCTCGCCCCTCACCAAGTCGCATCTCCCGCCATTCCAAGTGCCATCTTCCCTCTCCACTTGACCGCACTTCACATTGTTTTTCCCACTCCAAGTCCTCCGCAATGCAATCCTTACTGCCGGCATTCCCCGCGAGCGGTGCTGCGGCGGCGGCGGTGGCGGCCGTCGGCGGGCTGGTCGCGGCCGCCGCGATAGCTGAGAGGGCTGACCACAAGAACCGCCTCAACTTGCCCCCAGGTGACCTTCCTTGCATTCGTGATGCCTGCTTCGCTTAGCATAGTGCCCGGTATCAGCAGCTGTTGTTGACATACAGAAAAAGGGAATATACAGAGAATGACTATAGGTTTTACCTGTCATAATTCTAGCTTCAGGGTGCAGGAAGTTTTTTTTCCTAGTGAAAAGAGCTCCGGTAAGCAATACTTATGGCGGGCATGTGAACAGTACTAGACAGTTTAGATTAGATTATTTTGGTTTGTTAGAAAAAGATAAGTTAGATTAATTCGTTAGGATATTGCTTAGAAGTCATACCTATAAAAAATATAACTCAGTATATATCCATTGTAATCAAACAAGGGGAACCGGGAAATAGTCTATAGATGGAAAGGTTCTTCCTCCTACTTAGTCAATCCATCTCAATTAAAGAGGTAATAGATTGTTACTTATGAAAATGCTCGAAATAGAAGTTGGGCACAGAAGAAATAGCATGAGCAATCAGTTTGACTAAAGACTGATGATATATGTTTTTCTATCCTATACCTATTCATCCATTATTTGAGTTAGCAATTGTCTATTGGGTCAACATCAAAGTTTTAAATAGCTGGCTATAACAAATAGCGGTATCTTTTTTCGACAAGCTATAAAGCTATAGCACAGCTATAGCGAAGCTATGACAGATAGCCTTTTACAAGAAAACCAAGTATTTGAGTAATACAAGACAATCATAAAATCTGATGAACACACGTATGTTTTCATGGTTCTAGGAATGTAGAAAATATTACTTTATGTGATATTGGAGCATGATTCATGAAACTCAAGAGTTTAATTTGCCAAAATACAAACTTTAAAACAAATTATAAGCAAATAATAACTAGATTGTCAATATTATAGATGGAATTGAAATAGCGCTATTATTTCAAAGCTATAGCTAAGTAATTTAGCGGTGCTATAGCTTAATATAGCGGTCATAATTGGTATAGCGGCAAAAATGACAATAGCTTAGCGGTGTCTCTTTCCAAAAGCTATAACGGCGCTTATATAGCACCGCTATAGCCCGCTATTTAAAACTATGGTCAACATCCACACATGTTCATGATTCAAAAAAAAAAACATCCACACATTTTCAGATAATGGGCTGTATTCTTTCTCGCATCCCTCATCTTGCTTTCTTCATACACCCATTTTGGCTTTCGAGCATGATGCTTGAGAATGTTAATATCAACATGCAAGATAGAGTTGTGTAGTACGTAATAATCATGAACAATTCAGCGGTCTGCCTCCGTACACCAAATCCATCAAAAACCTCCTGCATAACAAGACAAAGTAGTTGCAGTGGCATGCCATTAGTTTCCGATTCAGATTATATTTTGACTTTGTAATCGTCCAGCAGGTTATTCTTAAGCACGATTTTGACTTCTTTTTAGAGTGTTAGCTTGACATGAAAAGGCGTACTAGCCAAGTCTCTAAATATTTCAAAATTTACAAGGAAAAGTTTTGACATGTCATTTATGAAATGAAGTTAGAGAAAATTACCAAATGATTATGCCTTGAGATATGTAGCAAACGATGTGGGGTATGGAAAACGGACAGCAGCATGTCCGGCAATCGCCTATAACTAAAACAGTCTCACTAGTGTTCACAAAGAAAGTGCTCTCCGATAAACCAAAGAAAAAGGAATTCAGGTGACAGACTTAGAAAGAACCAGATGGCATTGCCAAAAAAAAAAAAAAAAAAAAAAAAAAAAAACAGATATTTACTCAAACTGAGTTGAATGAACTCAACCCTTTTGGACGAGAAGACAGGGAGCTCTGCCACTCAATTAATAAGATAAAAATTTATATAACGACATAACATGCAAACCAATACAATAGCCACCCGCTAGCACTTAACGACAAACACACAAATAGAAAAGGGCTCAATTAACAAGATGAAGACAGGAACTCGGCAGCGAAGCCACACTAAACACCATAGACCAAAGCCGCATTTTGAGGATTCGGCTTCGGCTCCTGCAGCAGAGGGAAGTTTATTTTCGGTTGAAAGAGTGATTATTTTGTTCTAGCTACTACTTAAGAAGGACCAGTCCCTGATGTTTCACATCTAATTAGATTTGGAAGCCCTTTTATAAAAAAATGGAAATCCTTCCAATCAATAAAGTTTACTCAAACGTTATATGTTTTGTTAAGCTATCTTCTCTTGTTTCCTTGCAAACTCTTTGTGACATGGCCGGACATTATTATTTTTTAAATATAATGGAAGGAGCTCGACTTCAATTAAGAGGGGAATAGAAGTTTATGTAAAGGTAGAGGGGGCACAACCCACTACAGATAGAAAAATTAGATCTCAAAAGGGTGATTACGGATTTGAACACCACCTTGAGGTTAACGCTCTCTTCCTTTGCTTCAACAACCTCTTTGATTCTTAAAGCAATCTGCATTGTCGATTCATGGGCATTGGAAGATTCTTCTATTCCTCCTCTTACCTAGGTTCCTAAAAGTGCAGATCATTGCGTTGAAACCTCTTCATTCCTCTTTAGCTATCTTGGTTTCGACCTCTTCCCACCATGATTTTAAATAGGCGGCTCCTGAGTTGGATCAATTGGGCATCGAAATGCTCCCAAGATAGAATAAGGCTCCATACACCCCTGTCGAATGAGCAAAGCAGTGACAAGTGCAGTCCTATTTCAAGCGGTTTGTTGCACAATGCACAACGGGCTTGATAGAACCAACCTCTCTTCTAGGTTATTTGCCTTAATAATTTTTCTCTCACCAGAATCCATGCAAACACTTTGCACTTGTTTTTTTGCATAAGCCTTGAAATGAGGTCATTTGAGAAACCCCCATAGAAACTTGGGAATTGGATCCTATAAGTAGACCTAGTGAAATAAGTGGCGTCGGATGTCCATCTCCAAACAATGGAGTTGCGTAAGCCCAATGTTAGGTGGATGATTTAGATTTCAATCCACGGGGAGATAAATTCCTCAACTTAGGCGATTCTACGGTGATCCGACCATTTAGCACTTTTCGAATCCAAGAATTGTTGATGCATTGAACAGTAGCCCATCGAGCTCATTTGCAAGGTAACTCCACACTTGCCTAAGGTTTGGAGTCCTCCACTCCACCCAGTATTGCCTCGAGCCAAGTATAAACAAAGCGCTCTCCTGAACTTTTTTACTTCCTTCCAAATTACAAGTCATTGCAAGAGTTAGAGTTTTTCACATTTGACCAAATTTATATAATAAAATAATACTATTTATGATATTAACTAAATATTATTATATTTATTATTAGTTATATTTTTATCATATATCTTTTATATCATAAATATTTATACTTTTTTTCTATAATTTTAGTCAATACTCCGGAATTTTTGGAATTATATATAATTTGGGAGGGAGGGAGCGAGGAGAAAACCTAGATAGCAGCGACGAGGCGCGGGCGGAGATGAGAAGGCCCACCATAGAAGAGAAATTGGCGACCTACTCGATGTTCCAGGTTCGTCAGGGATCCACCGTCCCGATCACCGCGGGGGAGTGGCGGGATTATGAGTATGTGCTGGCGGGGATTGCCTCGATCTCTCTGGCGGCGGCAGGGGCTGGCTCGATCTCGGCGGCGGGAGCGGGAGTTGGGCCCTCCTCGAGCTCAGTGGCGGTGGCCGGGGCTGGCTCGATCTCGGTGGCGGGAGGGAGAGATGTGCTTTCCTCGAGCTCAGTGGCGGCGGCAGGGTCAGGCGAGCCCCCCCCGCGAGGAGGAAGAGGACGCCTGGGAGATGGAGGAGGATCCCTCGCATCCTACCTCATCCTTGCCTGAGAAACAGACCCATGACATGGGAGGAGCTTCTCGAGGACAGCTTGGACATGAGTGATGAGGTTCATTGCTTCAGTGAGGAGGATAAGCCTGCTTTCCGCGAGGCCAAGGCGCAGATGGCCGGCTTGTATCAGAGTATGATCGACATGGAGAAGAACGGCAGCAAAGTCACCTTCCAACCCCACGTCCGCTGAGTTCATCTTAGTTGCAGAGAGGAAGGATGCTGTAGAAACGGTGGGCGTTCCTGCAGCTGTGGCATCAGAGTGGACAATAACGATGGTATTGTTGATCTGTCGATGGTGACAGAAAACGATGTGAGCCATTATTGATGCACACAGACAACTCCTCTTCCACACTGCAGGATTAGTTGCTCGTAGGTTTCCCCTGCATTGCCATGTCCATGTGGATGTGGTTAACAGGTTGAGGCCTCTTTTGCAGGACATCATATCCCCTAGCCAGAGTGCTTTTATTCCCGGGAGAATGATTACAGATAATGCTCTGATCGCTTTTGAGCGCTTGCATGCGATTAACACAAGCAATGATGCTCGCAGTGAGTTTTGTGCTTACAAATTGGATTTATCAAAAGCGTACGATCGAGTGGATTGGGGTTTTCTAGAGAGTGTGTTGCTGAAGCTGGGCTTTCAAAGTTCATGGGTGCACCGAGTGATGACATGTGTATCATCGGTGCGCTATAAAGTTCGCTTCAATGGTGCTTTGTCAGCATCATTTACCCCATCCCGTGGTCTGCGCCAAGGTGATCCATTATCTCCTTATATGTTTCTTTTCATTGCTGACGGGTTGTCAAAGTTGATCAACAGGAGAATACAGCTCAACCTGCTACAAGAGCTGAGGATCTGTAGAGGTGCACCGGGTATTTCGCATTTGCTTTTTGCAGATGACACTTTGCTGTTTTTTAAAGGGGATGCTGATCAAGCTCAGCAGGTGAAGGACATTGTTACAACCTACGAGAGGTGTACTGGACAACTGATTAATACAGCAAAGTGCTCTATCATGTTCAAAGGAGAGGAGCAGACTGAGGCACAACTACAGGTTCAGAATATTTTGGGCGTGGAAAATAGAGCTTTTGAAGCAAAATACCTTGGTCTGCCCACACCCGTTGGAAGAATGAAAGGTGAGAAATTCCAGCCACTCAAGAACAGAATGAGCAAGAGGCTAAATGACTTTACAGAAAGATATATGTCTGCTGCAGCAAGGGAAGTTCTCATAAAGGCGGTTGCGCAAGCGCTCCCTACTTATATAATGAGTGTTTTCAAGGTTCCTCTCCTTCTTTGTGACAAACTGACATCAATATTAAGGGATTTTTGGTGGGGCTCAGAGAAAGGAAAGAGAAGAACTGCTTGGGTAGCTTGGAAGGACCTAATTTTAAGCAAAGGTCAAGGAGGGTTGGGCTTTAGAGATTTAAGGATCTTTAACCAAGCTTTGTTGGCTAGACAAGCCTGGAGAATTTTGGACAATCCAGATAGTTTGTGTGCCCGACTACTCAAAGCCAAATATTTTCCGAGAGGATGTTTGATTGACACGGTGACTCCAGCAAATGCCTCGCCAACATGGAATGCCATTCTTCATGGTCTTGACTTACTGAAACAGGGTTTAATATGGAGGATTGGCAATGGTTCTAGTGTTCGAATTTGGCGTGATCCTTGGATCCCGCGAGGTTTCAATTGCCGGGTATCCACGAGACGAGGCAGATGCCGAGTACATTGGGTGTCGGAACTCCTAGATAGTGATCAACGGAACTGGGATTTTGGCAAGATTGCGGCAATTTTTAATCCGGCTGACGCAGAGGCGATTGCAAGGATTAGGCTTTCAGAGAGACGGACGGAGGATGTGGTGGCATGGTTCCCAGAGAAATCTGGAACATTTACTGTCCGCAGTGCTTACAGACTTGGCCTATCTCTACAGCAGATTCCGTGGGCAGAGGCTACAAGTTCGTCACCTGATGGTGAACGCAAACTCTGGAATAGACTTTGGAATGCTGCTGTGCCGCCAAAGGTCCGGATTTTTGCATGGAAGCTGGCAAGGGGCATACTGCCGACTCAACAAAATAAATTTTTCAGAAGGCTTGAACCAGATGCGCAATGCCCTCTGTGCAGTAATGCGGTGGAAGATTGTTATCACGCCATGGTGGACTGCCCGCAAGCGAGAAATCTTCGATGTGCTATGCGAGAACATTGGCCGATCCCAAGTGAAGCGCTGTTTAGAAAGTCAGGACCTGACTGGTTTCTTCTATTGCTTGATAGATGTACTCACGAGCAAGGAGATCTGATCATTCTTTTGTTCTGGAGAGCTTGGACGTTGCATAATAATGCCACACACAAGTCAGGCTCGGTAAGTATTTCAGAATCAGTTTTCTTTCTTCTAAACTATCGGGAGACACTGTTTCAGGTCCGGCAAAAAGATTTACCAGAAGGAAAAGGCAAGACAAAATGTTGGCAGAAGGCTCCCCATCTTGACCGAACAGCTGCAAGGGATCAGCGCTGGGAGGTGCCCCCGGACGGATGGATCAAAATTAATGTTGATGGCTCTTTCGTTAATGATACAGGTGATGCCGGTGTTGGAGTTGTCATCAGAGACCACAATGGCGAAATCATCCTGACGGCCTGGCGAGTGTTATTCAGGTGTGCATCCGTGGTTGAAGCCGAGGGTCAGGCATGTGTGGAAGGACTCCGGATGGCCTCACAGTGGTGCCCGGGGCCGGCTATTTTGGAGTCGGACTCGGCGAGGATGGTTGAGGCTTTAAGGGACGGCAAAGAGGATAGGTCGGAGATCAGATGGACCATCTTGGAAGCAAAAGAGTACATGCAGCTTCTGCCGGAATGCGAAGTTAGAAAGGTTAGGAGGGATTGTAACAAAGTTGCTCACGAGCTCGCTCATTTAGCTAGACGAAATGTTCATACCGCGACATGGCTGAAGCGGGCACCTGCGTGCGTCTCGGACTTTCTAGGCCATGATTGTAACTTTCGTTTCTAGTTAAATAAAATCCCTCTTTACCCTTAAAAAAAAAAAAAAAAAAAAAAAAAAAAAAAAAAAGTGCCAGCAGGCTCAGGCTAGAAATTATATATGTAAGTTGTTAATATGACTGGACTATGCTGCAGTACTCTGATTATTACCTCCTAAGAGGTAAGAGCTCTAATAAATGTAAGCCCTGCAATTTAGAAGAGAGAAACAATTGATAAAATAGATGGGCTGTCATCATGCATTATTGGTTATTACAGCTACATCATCACATATAAATGTTTAAAATTCAGTCTTATTCTATTGAAAAAAAAAACTAATATTTGGTGCTTTTATGGTATGGTCATGCAGCTGTTCCTGGTTTACCTATTGTTGGGAACCTTCATCAGCTTAAAGAAAAAAGGCCTAGTCAAACCTTTGCAAGCTGGGCTGAAGTCTATGGGCCAATATACACTATAAGAACTGGTGCTTCTTCTGCGGTTGTTCTCAATTCCGCTGAAGTTGCTAAAGAGGCAAGTTTGAAGCTGCAATTTTCACCATTTTTAATGGACTGGCTGATTATGTTTGTGAGCTGCAATTACAGAATAGTTTTAATATACTTGAGGGAAAGTGTTTCAGCTGAACTTTTAGTGGAGATGTTACTGTGATTATGGCATTGCAATCCTGCATTTTCTCTTTTTTATTTTCTTCTACTGATTAGCTTACCAGTGTGCCTTGTGAGTGCTAACTATGCCATACTCCATTTTCTCTGATTTGTCATGATAAGAGATGTATCAGGGTCCTTAATGAGCCTCCTTTTGCTTGGAATAAGTCATCTTACTGCAAAGATAAAACCGAACTCAAAATTAATCTGTAACCTTTGATTATTCTACCACGGAACATTCGTACATTTCTTAGGCCTTTTATTGTAACATTTGCTTCACTAAAAGTGTCTCTCACTTGACCAAAACTAATAAGAACACATACTATCCTGTTTCTTACAGGCTATGGTTGAAAATTTTTCATCCATATCTACACGGAAGCTACCTAAGGCAGTGTCAATTCTCACTCGTGACAAAAAGATCGTTGCTATGAGCGACCGTGGCGAGTTCTACAAAATGGTGAAGCGATCTATTATGGTGAGCATGTTGGGTGCTTCTGCACAGGTATGGATGGGTTCCAGAGCCATCATAATTAAAGTTTCAATACAAGTCCTTGAATATTGTTCTGAATTTGTAAAAAAGGATAAAAATGGAAGTATAAAGTACTGCCATCACACACAAATTTCAGAAACAACTTCGAGGAACAAGGGACAAGATGATTGATAACATGCTGAGCACTTTTCACACAATGGTGGCTGATGACCCAGAAGCTCCTCACAACTTCCGGGATGTATTCCAGAATGAGCTATTCAGCCTATCTGTGATTCAGGTAAGTCTATAAATTCAGTGTTTGTTTTTTTTTTTGACGGTCAACGGGGGGGAGGCGCTCCCCACCTGATTTTATTTTCGGCCCAAAACGGCCCCTTAAATTCAGTGTTTGTACGTAGTGCTTTCTCATTGTTTGCAGTGCTTTATCATTGAGAATGTGCACTCCGCTGCATTTTCAGGCTCTAGGTGAGGACGTAAATTCGATCTATGTAGAAGAGTTTGGGAAGACTTTATCGAGGGAGGAAATCTACCAAGCCACCGTGGTTGACCTGATGTTCTCTGCCCTGGAGGTCGACTGGAGGGATTTCTTCCCATACCTCGGCTGGATTCCAAATAGTAGCTTTGAAAGAAAAGTACTGGCAACGGAAGCTAGGAGAACTGCAGTGATGAAAGCCTTGATCAATCAGCAAAAGAAAAGAATCGCACGTGGAGAGGTAATAATATAAGAGCTTTGAGCCTTTGACACTAAATTAAAGATCGAAATAAGAGAAAGGATTATTCTCGAGTTCACAAACTGCAATGCATGCAGGCTAGGATATCCTATCTGGACTTCCTGCTAGCAGAGAATAAAGTGACCGAGGAACAGTTACTAATGCTGGTATGGGAGGCGACCATAGAAGCTGCAGATACTACTTTGGTCACGACGGAGTGGGCCATGTATGAGCTTGCCAAACACCCAGAAAAACAGGTCCTTACTGAAACTTATTATTATTCAGTTTCTAGAAGGAACCTGGGGATTGGCCAAATCGTTTTCTAAAAATAAATTTTGATATTATTAGATAAAAAAGTGTCCAATAAACTCTGTAAATGACTCCAAATTTAGTAGCTCTCCATCCCACCTCATTCGTTCTCTACTTTTAAATAGCCTTCCTCACTAGCAATAAAGAGTCTGGTGGAGTACTCTCTTTTTTTTGTCAAATCTATTTTGAAGAGTAGCTAAATTAGTAAATTTGGCTTTTTTTTGGCTAATTTCTTGGAGATGCTCAGTGCTGATAATAGAACGATACTCATTTGGTGATGACTGCTGTGTTAACTGCATTTCCTTTGCTTCCACACATCGATCAGGATCGCCTGTACCAGGAGATCCAGGAGGTTTGCGGCAATGAGACAGTTACCGAGGAGCACCTGCCACAGTTGCCTTACTTGAACGCGGTGTTCCATGAGACCCTGAGGCGGCATTCTGCAGTTCCACTGGTGCCTCCAAGATTTGTCCATGAAGACACCAACTTGGCTGGCTATGACGTTCCAGCCGGCACAGAGGTAATGAGCACACATAGAGATAGATCATATATATAGGGGACACAACTTGGCTGCAGAATACCACTCACAGATGTGCTTTAATTTGCTATTTGCTAGGTGATCATCAACCTGTACGGCTGTAACATGAACCCGAATGACTGGGACGAACCTGAGGAATGGAAGCCAGAGAGGTTCCTGGATAGTGACAATTTTGACATTGCAAACATGTACAAGACCATGGCCTTCGGCGCAGGAATGAGGGCCTGTGCTGGCAGCATGCAGGCGACGAACATCGCATGCACGTCCATCGCGAGGTTCGTGCAGGAGTTCACCTGGAAGCTCAAGGAAGGGGATGAGGACAACGTGGACACCGTCAAGCTTACGGCCTTCAAGCTTCACCCTCTATGTGTTTACCTCACGCCAAGAGGAAGGAAATGAATAGCAATTCTGCGGCGGTTAGGTTGCTGTGCATTTTTCCAGTAATTTTCTGTTACCTGTGTATGAAATAAACTTTTGGGGTGACAACTATTTATGGCTACAAAAAAAGGAGGTTTGTTAAATATAAGAAGTGTACATTACTATGCCCTTCCTCTGATCCTAATTATAGGTAATCTTTTGTTACATGTGTACTGCCTCTATACTGGTAATTCAAGATGTTTCGAACAAGGCTTGGGTCAAAAGTTGAGAATATAAATCATAAATAACTTTTAGGTTATTGAGTTTAGAAATGTGGAAACCATATGAATAGATTTGTGTAAAATACTTTCATAAGAATATACATATATCATTTTTCAATAAATATTTTTATAAAAATAAGAAATCAAAGTTATGATTTGGAGACCATGTTGCTACCAAAATGACTTTTTTTAAGCAACTTAGAGGGAGTATGAAATAAACTTTTGGGATGACAACTATTGATGGCTAACAAAAGGTTTGTTAAATAAGAATACACATCTATGTACTTTCTCTATTCCAAATTATAGGTTATTTTGGCTTAGATATGAAGTAAAATCTACATATTTATATCTAGATACATACTAAAAGTTGTGTAACTAAAAAAGACAATAACAAGAGTACTAAAGAATACGATCTTACATTCGCCCTGTGGCATAACCACTCGATCTAACGAACTTCAAGTGTACTCGTCAATATTTTGACACTAAGTATACGAGACACCAAATCAAATCCGATAGTTTGTCGAAACAATTCTCCTATTTCACTCCCTTATTTTGCTTTTCTTATTTTAATAGATAACCTTTCTACTGCAGGCTATGTTTTCTAGAAATTATACTTTACTGTAGATTCCCCGCCTAAAGTTCAGTCTACTATAAAAATTGTATAACTTTTCGACAAACTATGCAAACCTATAAAAATATTATGCTACTGAAAGGATCAATCTAGGCCTAGAGGGGTGAATAGACCTATAAAAACTTAAAACTTGATGCAGCGAATTATCTCGAGGTTTTGTGGATGTTGAAGTTCAAAAAAATACGTGAAAGTTCCACGTGACCTAGGTGAAAATTTCTAAAATTGAATTAAACATAGTCTAAACTTAGAAGTTAAATAACAAGCCTCCTATTAGTACAAGTTTCCCTTAACACCAAATCCCTCAAACTAGAAAGCTCTATACAAGTAGATCAAGTGGAAACTCTAGAATATAAAATCAAACAAGAGAAAGGGCACAAATCAATAAGGGGCAAGGCATAAGATTTACCCCAAGGTTCAACGGAACCACCAAGGCTTGCCTTCATCCTTATCGTTGAGGAAGCCACAAAGACTTTGATCTCTTTCAACTCTATCTTCTCATCAAAAGAACCACAAAAATCGAGTTTGAGGGTTTCCACTGTCTTCGCGAAGGTAATACGAACCTCCAAGTGTTGTACCACAACCGTTGGGAGCTTCTAGGCAACCTATGGTCGTTTAGGACCTCAAGCTCCAGGAGTAAAGAACACAAACCAAAAGCTAAAAGGTGAACAAGTGTTGTAGAATTGAATCTCTTATTCAAGGTGAGATCTAGTGGCATGACAGGCAGACTCGTGCCACGAAGATGGGATGGAACATTCCAGTTTTTCCCTTTATCGAAGATACTGAAATTACCGATTTACTGTTATAGTCTTATTTGAATAAATTTAATAAAGAAAAAATAGATCTAGACCCATAAATTTTGATATTGTCCTACCTATTTTAGTACTATCTTTATCTATTTGGTACCTCTTAATATTTTTACATGGACACCTTCTATTTTTACATCATCCGATCTTGCTTAATAAATTACTCTTGCTCTTTCCAACCATTGTAAAATTTCTTATATACTTTATAGAAGATTCAGAACAGAGCATTCGATGTAGAGCAGAGATAAAACAGGGCAGGCTGCTGTACATAATATATTCTAGGAGTTCATGAGTTTTCTCAAGCTATTAGAACAAACAAAAGTACATCAGCCGAAGCCATAACCTCCATCGATTATTCGAATGCTAAATGCAACATCAGGTGATAAGGCCTT
>JADLZL010007388.1:0-91559 GCA_015844335.1 Chrysopogon serrulatus
TGTACTCTAAATATTTGTAAACTATTTTTGTATATGATTGTGATTTCAAGTATAACGATGTGTGGTATTCCGGCTTCCGACCGTTTCCGGATTCCATTTCTGAACACACATTTTTCGAACCCAATCCCGTTTCCACCAAAAATTATAGAAACGGAGGTAGAATTGAGGTTTTTTTTTCCTTCCGTTTCCGTCACTAGCCAAGACGAGCAGGGGTAGATCAAGAGGGTGTGCAGACTAGCTTCCTAGGAGGCTAGGACCCACCATGCCACTTGGTGGTCCTTGCCGTGCTTGTCCTATCGCACGCCGTGGCCCCTCCTCGATTCAACCAGACTTGCTCTTGGGCATAGGCAATGGTGGACTTGGGGTTGAGACTTGGGAGATGTGTGTGGATGGGAGTTTGAAGAGATAGAAGCCCAAGTGGATAAGGAAGAACAAGGGCATTGTAGTTATTATTTCTTTATTTTTGTCTATCATGAGAAGTTATTTTGTGAGATGGGTCACTAAAATGGCTTCAAATTCAATGGTGGAGCTGCTCATAGAGTTGAAAAAAAGATCTTACTTCATTGATGAAGTTGAGCTATATCAAACATGACGTATATTTGATATGGATAGATAGCATGGCATGCACCATGAGCTATGTCAAACATGACGTATATTTGATATGGATAGATAGCATGGCATGTGCCATAATCTGAGAAAATTTTGATAAAAGGTGGAATCCGAGAGTGGGATTATAGAGGGCATGACCATACAAGGATGCATTTGTTGAAGAGCGAACTTGAGCAAAGTGGTTCCATCTCAATTTATGGAGCGTTTGGTTCATGGACATCAAGGATGGAGCGGTTCCACCAGGAATGTTCTCTTAAAATCCTTTACCTGCTCGCTCTGATTTTTTGATCGAACGCAACCATCCCTCAACTATGCGTAAAGTGCCATTTCACTCCCTATCCCTTGCGTGCCCCTCCCTCTCTCCCAATCTCCCATCCTCTCCCGTGGGCTAGTGATAGCGGCGACGCATGCTCGCACACGGAAAAGAGTAGCAGCGGGCTGCGGAACAAGGTCGCGAGCGCGGTCAGGGACATGCACAGGCGGCAATGGCTCGTGGCTGCGGAGGCTCATGCACGGGGAAGGGAGCGGAGACGAGTGGTGCGGGCTTGCATGGGAGCTGGCCCAAGCCGGTGAGAGCGAGCATAAGTGCTACAAGGAAGAGAAGAGAATGATAGAGGAAAGATTGGGTGACTGAGAAACAGGCCTCACTATAACGTCTGTTAATAGAGAGGGTGCCAATCCATCCTTGTTCCACCAACCAAACAGAAAAAATATAGCCATTTCCAATTTTCATCCAAACACTCAACATATTTTATTCTATAAAACCTGAGATAGGAATAGGACTATTTCATCCTACCTTATGCCCTTCACATTGTGCGCTTGAGTGATGCTCCAAACAAGAGAGAGAAGATTCTAGAGTTACTCTACCTATTACAGCAAGTGCAGCTAACTTTGAGTGAAGCTAGTAAAATGGAGAGCGGTGCATATAGTTGCGCCGGTGCCCAATCTATAAAGTAGTATTTCCTTTGTCCCAATCAATAATGGAAAAGATAGTATTTCCTTTGCCCCATTTCACATTACCAGTAGCAATTGAAGAGAATGTCAAAATATGTGTGGGGCGTTGATTTTTAGTACTCGTCCACCATTTGGAGGGAAACTCTCCAACCAAACAAACCATAATAACTTGAAGAGCAATGTCAAAACAAAGAAAAAAAAAAAAGAATTGGAAAAATGGGGTCCAGTTTATTTTTGTTTGTTCACACTGTAGCGGGATCAAAACCATTGTGGATGAACAGTAAAATGTGAGGGAATCCCGGCGCGGTGAAACCAAACAAACCATAATAGATAACCTACAGCGCATCACATCTCTCTGTCTGCACTAGTTTGCGTACGGGCTTGGAATCAGAGCATACATAGAAATAGCCCAACAAATGGTGCGCGCATGGGCTAAAAGCACAAGACCCCAACCTGTCCAAGTTAGCGAAAAAGCCCAGTCCAACTAAAAAAATGATATACTCTATTTCTTTTTTTTTTTTTTTTGCCTGATGAAACACCTTCGAATTCCGCAGCGCAAGGAGCCGAGGACGAAACCCTCGCACCGTTTCAGTTTTCCCTCCTAAACTTGCCCCAGATATCCAAATCCACGCTCCCTCGCAGGGCTTCAACATTCCCCTTCCCCCGGAACCCCTCTGTGCCCATCTCGCCGCCTCGATTCCGCTTCCATTTCTGTGCTCGGCTAGGGAGAGCGACGGAGTACCGGGCGGGCGACCTCTACCTCGCCGCGGCGGGGCGGCGACGCTCGCGGTCCCTCGCCTGCCGCTGCATTTTCGAATACTGAGATGGCCATGGAGATCTCCCCGCCGCAGACGCCGCGTAGGGCGGCGAAGCCGCGGCTGTTCATCAAGGAGATGGTCCTCCGCAATTTCAAGTCCTACGCAGGGGAGCAGCGCATCGGTCCTTTCCACAAGGTCTCTCTCTCTCTCTCTCTCTCTCTCTCTCTCTCTCTCTCTCTCTCTCTCTCTCGTACACGGGAGCGAAGTTTGCATTGTTGTAATACATTTACATCAACCTGTTCCTATGGAAACAGGAAACTTAAATCTACTTGTGCACTATGTCATAGCTTCAATTTTACTGTTCTGCCCCCACTCCTAATTCGTCATTCTTCCGGATAGAGAAGCGGTAATATGGTAGTTATTTGTGGTTGCTAGTGGCGGTGAAGCCGTGATTCCAGAAATCTCAGTGGAACTTCTGTAGCTAGTATTGGCTTACATGTCAGTGTGGGTGTGTCTTTAATTTCCAAACCCTAGGGTACAGTTCACAGTGTAGTGTTGTAATTCTACAAATTCTGTTTTACTGTTACAATTATTAACACAAATCACTTTTGATTGTGTGATACGTAAACATACAAACCAAATAGAATTTGTACTTGCCAAAAGAGAGGTCTTCCATTCAGTTCTATAGATTTTGTTACGATTATGCTGGAACATCTGAGGAAGGATCAATGTTACTACCAAACTCATGGGTTGGCTTTCACTTGCTAAGTCACATTTTGTTAAAGCTATGCTCCTAAAGTAACTGATCCTTCATCTCCGCAGAAAGTATAACAATTCATATAAAAAATGTAAACTGGATCTAAACATAGATTTGGGCATGTTTGGAAGGGCTTCTTAGGGCTTTAGCTCCTTGCTATAGTACGCAAAGGAGCTGGGTCTGGAGCTGGTGAAGACAGTTTTTCTGGCTTCACTGACTTTACATTTTGGAAAGAGAGAAAAATGGCTCCCTGCTACAGTGCACAAGATTCCGTAGTCAGAGCTGTTTCGAGAGAAGCCCTCCTAAACAGGTCATCATTAGAAAACATATCAGGATTTCTGAGGACACATACTGTTTTTGTCTCAATCTAATCTGAGAAACATCACTATAAGCAAACACAAAACAAACAATAGTTCTGCAGGATACAGAAATTACACACTAAGGTCATGGAATAGTGCTCATGTTAGATAGGATGGAAATAATTCCACTATTTTTTCTCCAAATGTATCCATTTTCTATTAAAGACAAAACAATAGAAGCATAATTTCTTATCTTGGTTGCAGAGCTTCTCGGCTGTTGTCGGGCCAAATGGCAGTGGAAAGAGTAATGTCATTGATGCAATGCTTTTTGTGTTTGGGAAGCGTGCAAAGCAGGTTGGTCTTGTTGCTTAATGTTGTTTTCTTTTTTAGCGGTTATCACTATATTCATTTAGTTCATCTCAGAGGCAGATTTTATGTTATTTGTCCTATACTCCTATGTTAACAAATCATTTGATTTGTTAATAGCCTATCCAATGGTAGATTCTAGCATGTCACTTTAAGCTCCACAATAATAATTTAAAAGGTACAGTAATATCCTGCCATTTAAGTTTGCAAACATATAAATTATCATCCTAAGTATTATCTGAAAGGATTATTCTAGAGCCTAGAGCATTGATGCTTCAAGCCTTCAATTGTATTAATCCTCTGGTGCCAAGTAGTCCGTGTTTTGAAGTTGACACTTTAGAGTTGTTGTCTGCTAAGTGTATGTGTACACTGGTTTCTCATTGCTGTTCCCTGTTTTCCCTTTGAACTTTACATGGACAATGCAAATCTTCATAAATTCATTCATACAGGTGATCCAATTCATTTTTTTTCTTTATCAATATGCCTGCTTTTAAAGAAAGTAAAAATTGTTTGAGATACAAACGCCACTGGATTACCAGTTCACAAGGAACATATACTTATACAGAAATAAAATTGATCCAATTCATTGTTAGCTAGCATTACTTAGGTTAACTTTTGTATTTCTTTAGTTCCAGTTATATATATTCTGTTCATGACTAGTTCTTCCATTAAATGCAGATGCGCTTAAACAAGGTCTCCGAACTCATACACAACTCTTCCAATCATCAGAACCTGGACAGTGCTGGTGTTTCTGTTCATTTTCAAGAAATCATTGACATGGTATTATTTGAGGCTTGAGTTGAGTATTCAACATTTCTTATTTGTAGTGCCAATAAACATTTTACTTTTGTATGTGGTTGTAAGCAGGATGATGGGAACTACAGTGCTGTTGAGGGTAGTGACTTCGTTATCTCAAGGGTTGCTTTCCGTGATAACACTTCTAAATACTACATAAATGAGCGTGGAAGCAATTTTACTGAAGTAACTAAACTGCTGAAGGGCAAGGGAGTTGACCTTGATAACAATCGCTTTCTCATCCTCCAGGTTTTGTGTGTTCTTCACATATTACACATGAATAAGACAAACAATTCAAGTGTAATTTGTAGGTCGTTGAGATTTGGTTTTATCACTGACATTTCCACTTGTCTTGCATAGCTTCTTGGTTAAAGGCTGCATGATTTTATTCTGCAATTCCAATTATGTTTTCTGCTTTTACAATTACATAACTTCTGAAGTGGACACTGTACAGGGTGAGGTTGAGCAAATCTCCCTAATGAAACCAAAGGCTCAAGGTCCACACGATGAAGGTTTTCTAGAGTATCTTGAAGACATAATAGGGACAAACCAGTATGTTGAAAAAATTGAAGAAGCGTACAAGCAGTGAGTTTCTGAAATAATTTTTAAGGCATGCTGTCATCACTAGTGCATTATATCTATTTTGCAACTATTTAGTATCTTACCTTGTTATGGATCTGTTAGACTTGAAGTGCTCAATGAAAAGCGAACAGCATCAGTGCAGATGCTAAAATTGGCTGAGAAGGAAAGAGACAGTTTAGAGGTGCTTCATCTAAGTGATTTCATTATTTGGCCATTTAACAGTTAAGCACTACTAATGGAGTTATTTTCCTGTAGAGTGCAAAAAATGAAGCTGAAACATACATGCTGAAGGAACTTTCACTTCTGAAATGGCAAGAAAAGGCAACCAAGCTGGCTTCTGATGATGCTATCTCACGTGTTAATCAGTGTCAAGAGAATGTGGCAGACCTGGAAAAGAATCTTGCCTCAGAAAGGTTATTTGTTACAGATGGACAGCTCCCCCCCCCCCTCTCCTCCTCTCCCCCTTCCCTCCCTCCCCTTTACATGTTTCCTGAGTAAGCATATTGGCTATAATCCAGGGAGAAGATACAGCACAATTCTCAAACTCTGAAGGAAATGGAATCTATTTACAATAAACATGTCAAAAGGCAAGAGGTATTGTCTGAACTTACCATTTCTGTAACCTAATCAAAGTCATTGATTTCCTATATTTGAAGTTTAGATAAACGTGTTATTTTCTATCACAAGGTTAGTGTGAATGGGCCTTTTACAGCCAAGTAATAGGTCCCCTATTTTTATTTGCTTCTTTTATGTCTTTAGGACCTTGAAACTAACATGAAGAGCTGCAAGGATCAGTTTAAAGAGTTTGAGAGGAAAGATGTGAAATACAGGGAAGATTTAAAGCATCTTAAGCAAAATATCAAGAAGCTGGATGACAAAGCTGAAAAGGTAATAAAAATGGTTTCAAATGTAACACTGAAATTATACTTGAATCTAGATAGGCTATTGTTTCACCTACATTCTAATACAGGATGCATCAAAACTTGATGAAAAAACAAAAGAGATGGAGGAGTCATCCAATCTCATTCCACAGCTGGAGGCAGAAATACCCAAATTGCAAGAGCGACTTATTGAAGAAGAGAAAGTCTTAGAGCAGATCAAAGCATCCTCTCGAGGTGATGTTAGCTCACATTATCCATGTTCATTGGATTATTCCTTCTGATAACCAAACTTTTCCCTTTTGTAATTACAGAAGAAACTGAGAGGCTTCGTGCTGAACTTACTCAAGTAAGAACTGAACTTGAACCATGGGAAAATCAAATTATTGAGCATAAAGGAAGGTTAGATGTTGCATCTGCTGAGAAAAAGTTGATGAAACAAAAGGTAGGCTTTCTATGCACCCACCCCCTTCTTTTTGGGAAACAAGCAGACTGCTGTCAAGTACTTCAATTTGCTCTTAGTCCTCCTGTTGGAGACATGATGCACTGATCACAAGCAAAAATCTTTGATTCCTTATTTGCAATAATTTTTGCTATTCTAACCTGGCTTACCATGGCTGACACTGACACTGCAAGCTTTGTATAACTAAATCTACATACCCTTTTAGTTTGTTTGAGATTTGAGAAAACTTCAATTTGATATGATTTTTCCAATTTTGTCCATTGCATTTGAAATTAGTACCCCCTGTTTTCAGCATGATGGAGCTCAAGCAGAGTTAACTGATGCACAAAACCAGATGGAAAGTATAAAGGAGAAAGTTAAAATAAAGGATTCATACATTGTGGAGCTTCAAGAAAAAATAGAGAAACACCAGAATGAAGCATCTCAAGCTCGCAAAATTGAACAGGTAAATTACTTCCACCTTAATTTGAACCAAACCCATGCCCTGAGTTCCCTTAAGTTTATTCATTACTTAAGTGGAGTATCCTGAGTCTCCTGAATGTATTGCTCGCAAAATTTGTTGCAGGAATGCCAAAAACAGGAGGATTCACTGATCCCTCTGGAACAAGCAGCAAGGCAGAAAGTTGCAGAGATGAAAACCACTAGGGATTCTGAGAAGAACCAAAGTACTGCTCTGAAAGCAATTTTGCAAGCCAAGGAATCAAATGAAATACAAGGCATTTATGGCAGGCTTGGTGATCTGGGTGCAATTGATGGTAAGATATACTCCCTCTGCACACATTAGGTTCAACGTGTGGATTGAACTGTTATAAACTGTTATGAATAAATTTTCTATATAGTCATTTATGTTTTATAAGGCGCATTTGGAATGACATGGTCTCCTAAGTTACACTTTGATCATTCATTTACTTTATATTATATTGTTTATACTTATGAACTTTTGATTATAGATTTATAGTACAATTACATACAAATCTAACCGTATCAAGTTTGTATTATACATTATTAAAAAACATTAGCCAAATTATTGGTCAAAGATTTAAAGTTTGAATCTTGATATACATGTGCCTTATAAAAGAGTGGAGGTAGTAGTTAGAGAAGTTTCACTTATGGCAAGACTAAGGCGACCTACATCTTGCATGGAGGCAATAAATTTAGCAGTTGTCTAACTGTAGTTGCTATGTTTCAGGTAAGTTTACATTTTGCCCAGTATGACCTTTTTAGACGATACAAAAATGTTAAGGACAAATATCTGCATTTTGTTGTTACCATGCCAATGTTTGTTTCTTGATACCAGCGCAGGAATCCCCTCACAGATTAGTATGTATGTACTCCCTCTATTCTAAATTATAAGGCATTCTAAGAATCTTGGAGAGTCAAACTTTTTAATGTTTGACCAAAATTATAGAAAAAACCACAAAGATTTATGACATCAAATAGATATACGATGAAAATATAACTAATGAAGAATCTAAACTTAGTTGGTGTCATAAGTGTTATTATTTTATTATATAAACTTGGTCAAACTTGAAAAACTTTAACTATCCAAGATTCTTGGAATGCCTTATAATTTGGGATGGAGGGTCCCATCTTAGTATGTTCGATTAGGGAGATCTTATTTGTAAAGGCATGGTCACCAAGATCTAGGAAATTTTATTGTTTGATATAATATGTGAATGTCATTATGCAACCATACAGTGTTGATTAAAAGCCATGTATCAAGTTCATTGTTAGAAGCATTTCTGGATCTTAATTTTTTAGAAACTCTGATCTGCAGCAAAATACGACGTGGCCATATCAACAGCAGCTTCATCTGGGCTTAATTATATTGTGGTTGAAACAATAAATTCGGCCCAAGCTTGTATTGAGTTGCTACGTAGAAGGAACCGTGAGGAAACTGTAACTTGTTTGATCCTGGTAACACTTTTTTTTATTCTGTGCTTATATATGTGTTTTCAATTTCTTTTACCTGTTAATTTAATTGTTGTAATTGGAACCTTATGTCACAGGAAAAACAAACACACCTCCTTCACAAAATTAAAGAGAAAGTAAAAACGCCTGAAGGAGTTCCACGCCTTTTTGATTTAGTAAAGGTTAAAGATGAGAAGCTGAAGTTAGCCTTCTTCCATGTCTTGGGGAATACAGTTGTTGCAAATGATCTTGATCAGGTTGGTACTTGAATTTTTTTTTCGGTCTACTATTTTTTCCTCGTATAGTTGCTTGTAATTGCTATTTCTGCTGTGATTAATGGTATCTCAACACCTGTCTTTGCCAGGCATCACGAATTGCATATACTGCAGCAAAGGAGTTCCGTCGGGTAGTTACCCTGGGAGGTGAACTATTTGAGAAGTCTGGTACCATGAGTGGTGGTGGCAAAAGGGTACAACGAGGCATGATGGGAACAGCTATCCGAGAAAGCTTCTCAGAAGAGTCTATTAAAAATGCTGAAAATGAGCTCACCAAGCTTGTTGACGAACTCAACAAGCTTCGCGAAAAAATGAATGATGCTAAAAAACACTATCGATCCATGGAAGATGCTAAATCCCGTCTTGAAATGGAATTGGCAAAAGCTAAAAAGGAGGTACAAAAACAAGCAGTGTTCTGCCTACCTTAAGTCGATTTTTTTTTCTGATGCCGTGGTCTGACTGCTTTTTTATCATCTTTTTTTTTTCTCTCAAAATAGGTTGAGAGTATGAATGCACAGTATGTTTACAATGAAAAGCGACTAGAGTCCCTGAAAGCCTCTTCACAACCCAAAGCTGATGAGCTTCGCAGAATGAAAGAGCTTGATGGCATCATATCTAGTGAACAAGCTGAACTAGATAGACTCACAAAGTGTTCCAGCAAACTTAAAGATCAGGCAAGTGCCTATACAGTCTCATTTCCATTTCCAGGCCTTTATCTACCTTGTGTCTCTTTCCCTGTCATTTGCATTCACCTTGCTTTAGCGTGGTCGCACAATAAAAGGGGCCATCTCTCCAAGTTGAGGACTCCTCTGTTGGAAATATTTTTGAATGCATCTCCTGATATTTTTAGCACTGTTGCTAACAGAATCTTGCTTTACCACCTTAACTTATTTGTAATGTATATATACCAGGCTTCAGAACTTCAACAGAAAATTGAAAATGCTGGAGGGAAGATGCTGAAGGACCAGAAGGCAAAAGTTGCCAACATCCAATCTGTAAGGATGTGGTATTTTGCTTGATTTGGTTTTTTTTTTTTTTTTTTGGGCAATCTGTTTTATGGTTTGATTTTCATAATGCCAGGAACTTGACAAAACAAGTTCAGAAATCAACAGACATAAAGTTAACATAACTTCAGGTGAGAAGTTGGTGAAAAGGTTAACCAAAGGCATTGAAGAGTCCAAGAAAGATAGAGAAAATTTTCTCGCTGAAAAGAAGAAGATGATGTCTATGTTCAAAGAGATTGAGAAGAAAGCATTTGTTGTTCAGGAAGAGTATAAGAAAACACAGGAGGTATTTGTTTTGTTGCATCGCACTCCTGGCTGGGCCCCAATTTATTTGCACTTTCTGATCAGGATTTCTTTATTTGTTCTAACTTAGATGATAGACAACCACAAAGTTGAGCTTGACAAAACTAAGGAAGAATACACCAAGCTAAAAAAAGCAATGGACGAACTGAGAGCCTCAGAGGTATGTAATTTAGATCCTGCTAAGTGGTGGTGTCATAATTCTGTTGTATTGTTTCTTTCCACAACCTTGTCTGTTTGGCCATAAAACAGGTTGACGCTGAGTACAAATTGCAAGATACAAAAAAGCTTGCCAAGGAGTGGGAAATGAAGGTGAAAACATTCAAGAAAAGGCTTGATGAAATTCAGACAAATATTGTTAAGCACATGGATCAGTATGTTGAAATGTTTCATCTTTCTGTAACTTTGTGACTTATATGTTTTCTGTTGTCTCTTCTAATGTTAGTACACATTTTTGTTTTTTCAGAATCCAAAAGGATGCTGTTGATCCTGAGAAACTCAAAGCGACTCTAGGCGATGAGCAACTAAATGACACATGTGGCATGAAAAGGGCAATGGAGATGGTGGCATTGTTGGAGGCTCAGATTAAAGATTTAAGCCCAAACCTGGATTCCATAGCAGAGTATGAATGCATGAGATACCCATTCACAAAGCATTTTTGTATCAGTGATTTCATTATTTCTCCTGATTGAACCAGGTACCGCACAAAGGCTCGCTTGTATGGTGAACGTGTTGATGAGCTAAATGCTACCACTCAGGAACGTGATGATCTTAAAAAGTTGCACGATGGGTTAAGGAAGAGAAGGTATGTCTTTCAAAGAAGCCTTCAGAGGATCCTTAAACTTTAGCAGTTATATTGGTCAATTTTCGTCTCTTATGTGCGTTGTATATTATTTCAGGCTAGATGAATTCATGGCTGGATTCAACATAATATCTTTGAAACTGAAGGAGATGTACCAGGTACTGAATGCATACAGCATCCTGTAGTGTAGCATCTTTGGTTTACTTCATGTACACAGACACAGATCAGGAAGACAGAAAGTCAACATAGTAAGAAAACGAGATTAAGCTTTGCTCAACCCTTATTGCAACAATGTTTATGCTCACTAAAGTGGTTTTATCTGTCTTGTGGCATGCTGCACTTGTTCAAATGATTTTTTGTATTAACTTACGATATGGTTTCAGATGATTACTCTTGGAGGTGATGCTGAACTGGAACTTGTTGATTCCTTGGACCCATTTTCAGAAGGTGTTGTTTTCAGTGTGAGGCCTCCAAAGAAAAGCTGGAAAAATATTGCCAATTTATCTGGTGGTGAGAAGGTATATTCCATTCCTTGAAGTTATAAGTTACTAGTTTCACATGATTTTACAATTTCAGGGTGAGTCGATCCATAAGTTTGTTTCTGTTGTTTACGAATATGAGTTCCATACATGACGTTCCAATCAGAACTGGTTACTAGATTGCAAAATATCAGAAATATTGTCAACATATTTACAGATCTGTGTCGTTTCTTTGTTGTAAAGACACTATCATCTAAAATTATTACAGATATAAGCCAATAAACATTATCACTGCTGCAGCTAGGAGCCTAGAAGGAATATTAATATGTAATTTGCTGTTTTTTTTAACACAAATATGTAATTTGATGTTGATCTGTGCTTGAGTAATTCCCAATTTGGGATAAAGTAAGCCATAATTATTGTCGGTAAATACTACTCGATTTAGTGTATAAAAGTTTATCCTTTGCAGGTACTCTTTTCATTCCATGGCCTCTTTTGAAAGAACTAATTACCTGTTAAATTAACACTTGATATGTCGATGGGTTAGCTGACCCCTTTTGCTTCCCAAACTCCTTACCTTCTGTTTTAGCTACATGGATTACTTCAAAATTGTAACACCAATGTTTGCTTTCCAAACTCCTTGCCTTCTGTTTTAACTACATAGATTACTTCAAAACTGTAACACCTCCAGAATACTAACCATTTCTGATGAGCCTTTGGTCTTGCAGACGCTTAGTTCACTGGCTTTGGTGTTTGCTCTCCACCACTATAAACCTACTCCCTTATATGTCATGGATGAGATTGATGCTGCGTTGGGTAAATCTTGCGACTCTTATTTTTTATTAATATTGTCTGATTTCAAGAGATTGATGTTTTTATCTCTTATATAGATTTCAAGAATGTTTCAATTGTTGGACACTATGTGAAAGATAGGACCAAAGATGCGCAGTTCATCATTATAAGGTATTTATTATCAGCTCAGCTTCAATGTTGTCTTTGCCAATAACTCCACACCATCTCTAAAAAGGTGTAGTACTTGTACAAAGATGCATCCATATCTGAGATGGCCATGGGTAATGTAAACTCACGTGTTATTTTGCAGTCTGAGGAACAACATGTTTGAACTAGCTGACAGGCTGGTTGGTATTTACAAGACGGACAACTGCACCAAGAGTATAACAATCAACCCAGGAAGCTTTGCCGAGAGCATGAAAGTAGTGTAGTGTAGGGTGCTCAGCTATGGGGTCCTTTTGCTAAATGTAACCACCCTAGTGTCCTTTACTGAATTAACCACTTATGTAACCCTTTGTAGTGTCCTCGTGGAACCGAGGTTCCTCGGGCATTGTGGTTGCCGTGCACTCTGCGAAGCAGCATGCTATGTAAAGTAATTGGCAAAAGCAGTATGCTGAACCATTTCATTTCTCGAAATTGTAAGTCCAGCTTATCAGCCAGCCAGATTTTAAGTCAGCCACGTTGAAGTTCAGCTTGACACATTATCAGCCAGCCAGATTTTAAGTCAGCCACGTTGAAGTGTAACCCTTTATACTCTCTCACGTTGAAGTTCAGCTTGACATATTATGGCCAGCCAGATTTTAAGTCCAGCTGAACACCCTCAAGCAGGTGGATACCTGAGGATGGAGCGGTTTGTATAAATGTTCCGCTCGACCTCTAACCCTAGGTACAATGCACTAAGGGCACTTCTAATGCTACGATCAGGACAATGCAAATCTTTTAATATAATGCAATTTAGGATATTTTGTTGAAGTAAAAATAACATTAAATTGGAGAGATTAAAAACTACAAGAAATTAGAGCTGGCACAAAATCCAAAGTTTAAGAAACTGGATCGAAATCATTTGCGCCATCTTTCAATGTGTACACTGCTGTCCGCAGCATGTCAGAGCATAAAAGGCCTATTTAGATACTTCTACTAAACTTGCGTCTAAATTTTAAGTAGAAATCGAAACATATCAACTAACAGTGAACTACTCCTACACCCAACTGGCCATTAGTCTATTAGTTGGCAAATATAGACTAATATAAAAGACATCCTCTCTAGTCAATGCCTCTTGTGTCTTTTAGTTTACTTTTAGTCTGTATCCAAACACCACCAGACTAAAAGTAGTCCAAAAGACTTTCAATGCCTCATTTGAATTGTATCCAAACACCAAATAAAAATTAGTCCTTTAACTCATCTGAATTAAATATTAGTCCACCTAAACTTCAGTTTAGCCCTATTTATCACTGGCAGGACCTCACGTTGGATCAAATTCTCGACTGACAGTAGAGTATCCAGTGACCGGTTCTTGGAAGTCCCCACAAACGCCACCAATGTTGCTACAGCCGTCTTGTATTGTATCTCCCCATATACCACCTCAACGAAAATTGAAGAGCCGCTATACTGAACATTATAGCTTTGTTAGCTTCAGCTTTTCATCAAGCGACTTATCAGCTGTTTCGGTTTATCAACCGATTATAAATCATGCGGAAACAGATTCATCACAGTCACAAACTATTAAACATTTTTTCGGTCGATGTCACACTGTTCCATGGTAAATTCTCCCATATTTTCATTGGAAGTAATACCTCTTGTACGGGGCCCAGTACTCTAGTACTAGTTGTACTCGTGTCCTAGTATGATCTTGTTTGCATGTCAAGGCCTCGTGGGAACAACTTTGTACTGCCCAAAGATTTTGAACCATTTCTGGTTTGCTTTGTCTACGTCATGGGTGTTTTTCAATGAGCGTTCGTGAAAGTATTGAAGTTTTGCATGCAGCAAAATGATTCTGAAGTTTTTGTCGTGAAAAATACCACATGAATTGGAAAACGCATAGTAGCTGGTGCAGTAAAAATATCCCTTTGTTACTCAGTATGAACATGCCGAGATGCATAACTGACGTCATAAATATTTTTTATAGTTAACTGGTATCATGAATATTTGTGTATTTTTCTGTAAAATTAATTAGAATATATACTAGTTTGAGCTAAGAAAACTTTAAAAACTAATAGTATTTTTTAAAAAAACCACCCGTTACCTCTTTACTGTTCACTTCAGGTTTTTTTTTTATTTTCCTCTCCCTTCTCTACACATACTCAGAAAAAAAAAAGCCGTGCTTTAGCACGGGTTCCTGCTAGTTCTCCCATATTTTCATTGGAAGTAATACCTCTTGTACGGGGCCCAGTACTCTAGTACTAGTTGTACTCGTGTCCTAGTATGATCTTGTTTGCATGTCAAGGCCTCGTGGGAACAACTTTGTACTGCCCGAAGATTTTGAACCATTTCTGGTTTGCTTTGTCTACGTCATGGGTGTTTTTCAATGAGCGTTCGTGAAAGTATTGAAGTTTTGCATGCAGCAAAATGATTCTGAAGTTTTTGTCGTGAAAAATACCACATGAATTGGAAAACGCATAGTAGCTGGTGCAGTAAAAATATCCCTTTGTTACTCAGTATGAACATGCCGAGATGCATAACTGACGTCATAAATATTTTTTAGAGTTAACTGGTATCATGAATATTTGTGTATTTTTCTGTAAAATTAATTAGAATATATACTAGTTTGAGCTAAGAAAACTTTAAAAACTAATAGTATTTTTTTAAAAAAATCAGTCAATCTACAGGGGAGTATGTTTATTAAAAAAATGTACTACATAGTTAATTTAATACTCCCTTGGTCCACAAAAGAGCATCATTATAGGACTTTCAAAAATAATATTTGACTATTCATCTTATTTTTTTTTTTATAAATATCATATATTTTAATATGACTTATTTTATCATTTGAGACACTTTAATAATAATTTATTTATTTTATAATATATATAAAATTTTTGAATAAGACGAATAATTTTAAACATGGTTGGTTGGTTTTTAAAACGGCATTCTTTTGTAGACGAAGAGAGAGTTGTTATTGGATCGTAAATATTAGTGTATATAAAATTGATTCATGAAAGCGATATCTTCAATCTCATGCAAACAGCGACATGTTTCAAAGGAAACGGAAAAGTGCTCAAAGCAAACAGTATGCATGCACCTCTTTGTTTTTACCAAACAAAACAGCCAGCAAAAAGCGCGCTGCCGACGAGACACCAAACGAGTTTGAAAAGGAGATTGGAGAACAAGAACACGAATATGAACGAAGACGAGAAAGGCAAGGTTTTCCTTAAATAATAGGTACTAGTATATATACAAACGGACCCATGATCTCCACTCCCCCTCAATCCCTACTACCACTGCGTTCAATGGTGCATCATGATCCCTATTCGCTACTACTACTGATCCACCAGCACCACCTCCGAACTCCATGTGCGTTCATGGAGATCGCGCGCCGAACAGCAGCGACGGCGGCTCGTTGAGGTCGAACGGGAGGGCCGTGGGCCCCGTCCGGAGCTCCAGCGCCGTGGACGGCAGCGACGAGGCGACGTCCCCTCCTCCCACTGCGACGAGGGGCATCATCGGGGGCGCCGCCACGCCGTGGTGGCCCAGCCTGCTGCTGGGCGGGAGGTAGACGACGTGCCAGGGCGAGGAGTGGGTGACGTCGAGCCCGAGCCCGCCGAAGTGGTGATGACCGGGCGGCGCATCGCCGCCGTGTGCGGGTGCGGGAGCGGGCGGGCCTGATGGACAACCGGCGTGGCGCGTGCGCGGGCGCCGGCGGTGAAGTTGGTCCTGGCCTTGGTGCCCCGCAGCGCGAGGGCGGCGCGGTCGTAGGCCATGGCGGCCTCGACGGGCGTGTCGTAGGTGCCGAGCCAGACGCGCGTCTTGCGCCAGGGGTCGCGGATCTCCGCCGCGTACCGGCCCCACGGCCGCTTCCGGACGCCGCGGTAGTGCGCCGCCTCCCCGCGGTGCTGCTCCCCGGCCCCGACAGCGACGCCTCCGACAATGAGGCCGCCGCCTCCCCTCGGCCCACCACCGTCCCCGACACCGACAACGCCACCACCGTGATGCCCCCACCTCCTCCTCCTCCTCTCATGTCCCACTCCATCTGCTGCATCCCCACCACCGACGCTGAGGCTGGCCGGCCGGGCAGGGGGCAGCTGTGCTCGCTTGGTCTCGGCAGGGCAGCGGTGGGAGGTGATGGTCCTGCACTCGATTCTTCTTTATACTGCTGCTGGTCTGCTGCCCTGGCCGCCTGGGCACCCTCCTCCCGTCTCACACGGTGGCTGGCTGTGGCTGCACTCACTAATGGCCGCGCCTCGTGAAACGGGGAGGACGCAGCAGCAGTAGGCTGTCGCTGACCGGGCGTGGGCGCGAGCCGCCGCGCGATTTGACGCCTTGCGGGTCCTCCTCTCCTCCTCGTTCTGGACAGGCCGCAGCGCGGCACGACTGGTCTCGCTCGTCCGGCGCGACGCGCGAGCGACTGGCGCCGTGACGCCATCCCGCCGCATGGGGCAGGGGCAGAGCACGGACGCCTCGTCCAGTCGTCCTGTCACCCCACCGCCCTGCCGTACCGCGCCTGCGGCACGCGCGCGGCCGCACGAACGTACTCCACTACTTCAAAGGGGGCCCACGAGCCGGACGTATACTACTGCTACTGTCCAAAGGGACCCGCCGATCTGCCGGTTGAGACGTACGAGTACCCCTGCCACTATTCATGTCATGCGGTGTACGGAGTACGTGAACGGCAGCGCTGCACCGCACGTCCGTCCGTCTCCTTCGGTGGCTGGTGCCAAGAAACCCACTCGTGCATGACGGGTGGGGCCTGCCGAGAGCCGAGGTGGTCCCAACTCCCCAACCAACAAGTCAGGACTGCTGCTGCCGACTGACTGCCAGAGGCACCAGCGCCGAGCGGGTAGGGACGCCGCCGCGCCGCGCCGCGTTCCCCGGGCGCGGGGAGGCGACGTGCCGGGCCACGATTCGTCTGGGCGCGGTTCACGTGGGGGCCGGACCCGGACCACGACGACGGAGGGCGTGTCGTGTGGTGGGGGGGCAGCACGGTGCGCGGTGAGTGGAGCGGAGGGACGTACGCGTACGCACGCGCGTGCAGCGGCGCACTGCAGTGCAGCGGCGCCGCTCAACGGGCGGTGGGGCCCCTTTGGGCCCTCGGGCGCCATGAAAATGGCACCACGGCCTGCCTATCCGGAGGCCGGTGGATGGGTGGGTGGGCCGGGCGTTTGGTACCCTGCGCCGGCAGCGAGCGCCGAGCGGGCGGCACGCGCACGGCAGCCCAGCAGCGGTCGTCTCGTCGTCGGGCGCGGGGCGTTGCGTTGGTTGCTTTCTTCGAGTCTCTGCGTCTGCCCTGGCGGGGCGGGGGCGGCGGATGCCGATGCCGATCCGTCCAAATCTCGGGGGCAGAGGGCATTCATAGCGAGAAATATTTTCGGGAACGGGGGCGACCTGCGCCGCGGCAGCAGGAGGAGCGCCTTGGGAATGCGCGAGGCCTTGACTGCCATCCTGCCTTCCTGCTAGGTGAGGCAGCGACGGGCCTGTCGCCTGCTGCCACGCTGCATTGGGAAGAGGCGTGAGCCGAACTTCATGGCTCGACTAGGCTTTGCCAGACCTCGCTACGCCATGCTGTGCGCGCTGCAGTGCAGCCGAGCATCAGGGACACCATCTGGGTACCCCCTCCGTCGTAAATAGCATTTCTTTATTTCTACAACTACAACCATCATGTACAAGATTGACCTACAACTACAACCATCATACAAGATTGACCCCAGTAGTAAAATGGTAGGAGTAGCATGATATTGAAATAAAAAATCTTATGCAAAAATAAATCGAGAATCGATATACCAAAGTACTTTCTGCCCTAAGAAACTATTACACATATAACAATATTTGAGAAGTCAAAAATTTAAGCTTTAAAAATATATGTTAAATATAATAACAGGATACACAATAAATATTAGTATAAATATAAATATTAAAAAAGTTTATATTTTTAAAAAAACAGAATCTAGTTAATTTTTGAAAAAGTTTGATTCTCCATAAAAAAAAAAATACCCATAGTTATTTTTGAATTATTCTTATTTTTTTACCAATTGTATATGAAAGTATTAATATTTATGATGTGTAAGATGTAATACTAAATCAATCCTGGCATATATTTTTACAACAAATCTAATTGAGGATGCAAATATAGATAATATTTTCTACAAAGTACATTAAACTAGAAATTCTTTAAAACCATAGAAAACAATATTTATATTTTTTTTAGATGGTGAGAGTATTGGATAAACAATACAAGAAAACAAACACATTATTGGATTTCTGTTTGTAGTGTCTATATGAATTGACAAATACAATATAAAACCATCATCATATTCTCTACTAGTTTAGGGTCATCCTAAGAAATAAAAATTTGTTAGTTCAACTGAATCTATACAAAATTTGTATTAATTGTTTGTGTCTAAATTGATATACAACAAAAAAATATTACAAGATTATTTTATTGAAACTTATTTGGTATTATAAATATTAATATTTTTATGTAGATTTAGTCGAATTCAAGTTTGTTGAGTTTTTCGGAAAGCAAGAAGTATACTTTTATGAAGAGAGGAGTACATGTATTAGCGTGGTGTTTTAGTATGGCAAGAAGTTCTTTTTTTATTTGGATTTTATATTTAGCTCGGCTAGAGGGAGTGCAAACTTAAAAAAAAAATTCTACAAACTTCACAAAGAATAGTGCATAAGTGATTAGAAAAATAAAAAACTATAGTTATTTTGCTTAATTTTTTGGTATGGATTTTATATAGGGGTGCAAGGATCTAAATGGCTAGAGGGAGTGAATAGTCTTAAAAATTTTCTACAAACTTCACAAATAATAGTACACAAGTGATTAGAAAAATAAGAAACCCTTTAAAAGCCTGTACTCTTTTTTGGATATGGAGGAGTACTTTTTTCGCTCTACCCCAGTTCAAGCCCCTACACAATTCTAGAAGCACTTAAATTCTAATCCTTAAACACAACACCACACATAAGACCTACTAACACATTCCACCAGAGAACTACTATAAGGAGCAACTAACAGCTAGGTATGAGTTCGGCTGGTAGATAAGCTACTGGTGGTGGCTAGAGAGCACGGAGAAGCAGCAACACAAAACGTGCAGCCAAACTTGAATAACCAAACTACATCACTCTAACTAGAACACAAGCCAGTACCGCGCAAATGAGCAATGGATGTGACTGTAAATGCAAGTGTAGAATTTTATACCGAATCGGAAAAGTGATCAACATAGAATTTATCCTTGAGGCTTAATTGTTCGCCAACCACCTATGTCTTATCCTTCAAGACATGCCTCTCTTGAACTATCAATCTTTCTCGAAGCTCGTTCCTTGATCATACTATGAGGACAAAATGGAAAGAAAAAAAAAAAAGAAAAGGTCTCGACGCTATGGATGAGTCGATTTAAATGTCACATGGTCATCTATCAAGTCAAACTGTACCTCCCTCCAATCCTGGTTGTGGGTAGGGTTGAGTTGGCATGATGAAGATATACGGTATGATTCAGGGCCATGCCACGACCTTGTTTTTCACATGTTATTATTCATTTTAATTTAGAAATTTAATTCTATATAGAGATTTGATTTATTTGAAGGCCAGTCAACTTCGTCACACCTTGTTTTTTGTTTGTCCTCCGCTACTAACTGTACCCCTCCCCCCAAAATCCAATCCTAGGATGGACAGAGGGTTAAATTGGCATAAATGACAAGTTTGTTTAGAAATATGATAGGACAGAAGGTTTTTTTTTCTCAATTTTTAGAGGAGTAAAACAGAGGCCGAGATTCATAGAGCGAGACATGTTAAGGCATTCCGTAGTCACATCTCTAATTGCTTTTTCTAATCTCACATGTAACAGGTTGATGAGAATCCAACGGTGGCTAGAGGCACACTGGAACCGTCATCACAGTATACAGTATAATTTCTGTTTTACGTACTGCTACTAGTAGTTACACGACAGACCCGTACGGTGGAACATAGTACTGTACTGTAAACGCTTCCAACACACGTTACTGTCAACAGCTTTCACACCGTATCGTCCGTACTGCACGTCCCAACTCCACTGCAGCCGCTCGAATCATAAAAACCGCCCCAACTGCCCCGCAGTCCGCACGCAAAGGCAACGACGGCCGGCCGGCTTTTACAGCTCCCGGAACCGGAAACCCTCGCCGCGGCGCGGCGGACGCCGGACGCACAGTACCACTGCCACCACTGTACTGGCCGCCTGCTGTTCACGTACGAGCAGTACAGTACGGGACGGCACTCCCCCGAGCTGTCCCGTCCGATGACGCCCGCCACACGCAGTACGGGCGCGCCACCCGCCGGCCGGTCACGACCGCCGCGGCAGCACTGACCGCACGGCGGGACCAATCGATCCGATTCCAATCGATCCGATTCCGGTCGCGCGCCATTAACTTTCCCCATGGTTCAGGCGCTCAGCCCGCCGCTGCCGCTGCCGCCGCCCACTCTGACCGCGCGGCGGCCCCGCCGCTGCCGTGAGAAAACGCAGCAGGGCAGGCGCCGTGCGGTGCGGTGCGGGGTCTGGCGGGTGGCCCGCCCTCTCGCCCCGGACGTTCGTTCGTTCAGATCGCCGCCTACTGCCTCACGTGATCCAGGATTCCTGGCGCGACCAGTCGTCCAGGGCTCCACCGGTCTGGCAGGGTGGCCGGCGCCCGCGCGCGCCATGATGTCATGCTATTGTTTAGGCTAGCTGCACGCTATAGGTGGAATAGCCCGAATCGGGCCGCGTCCGGCACCATCAAAGCCGCTTTGCCGTATTCCGCGCCGAGCGGCGCCGTGCGACCCCGTCCTGTTCCTGTGGAGCGCACAGCGACTCGGCGACAGAGGAACAGGAAACAAACTACTCCACGGATAGTACTAGGACAAACAAACTTTATCGTCTGGACAAACAATGCAACGCAGTTGCAGGGTAAATAAAGCAAGAAAGAGGCAAACGGACCGCCATGCCTCGCCAGCGGCAGCGGTAAAAAAAAAACAAACAAGAAGAGCATGGGCTGCATGGAGCGGAGCCCATGCAGCCGATCGCGATGAATGCTACAGTGAGGCTACCGCGGCTGCACTAGGCACGGCGCACGTGTGACGTGTCGAGCCGGCAGGGGCGCGAAGACCGTCGTCGTGGGGCGCCCTGGCCTCGAGCCTCCGGATCGCCGTGGGCGCCGCGAGGCCGCACGTGGGCAGCGGCAGGGGCATGCGGTGTCGCTGTGATGGGGGGGCAGGTCGGGCCGGCGCACACGTGGTCGGAGCGGAAAAGATGGCGTCGCGTCGCCGTGCTTTTTTGACCGCGGCGGTAGGCCGGCGGTGGGGGTGGTACTACTGCTACAGCGGCCGCGGGGTCTCTCCTCGTGGGGTGGGGTCCGCTGGTCACACAGGTCGTCTCCTTCCGCAGCCTCGACTACGAATTGGACTGGAGATGGAGCAGTACATGTTTTTTTTCTTTTTGTGCCGGCGAGCGACGGTCGCCGAAAGCTGCGACTCCTAGGCTAGGCAGGCACCTGAAGCCCCGTGACACGACCACACGGAGGGGCAGCTGCGCGAGCTTTCTTGCCGTGTGCAGCCACGCCGGCCGTACTCCGCAGGCGCAGGCCGGGGCGGCAGGGCGCGGCGCCGCAGCTGCTGCTGCCACCATGAACTGCCACACAGAGCCTAGACGACGATGTGACGAAAGCGGATACGTCGGGTCAGGGGACTGCAGGCCTCACCGCCTCAGGACTCATACCACAGTGGAGGGAGTGCTGTGCGCCTGTGCTAGGTGTGTGCACACTACTACAACATCGGCCGTAAAATGGCGTTGCCTTGGTGCTACCTGTTGACTAGCCATCTGACCAAGTGGGAAGTGGTGGTTAGCTTAATATAAGATTGTTGATTGGCATTAAACGTAAGTAAAAAAAATAATTAAAGATTAGTTTTCGAGATAAACCCGTCCTAAATAAATACAAGTAAATACTAGTACACCTTGGCTAATACTCCCTCTGCAGGAAAAGTTATTTTTTTTATAGGTTTTGGTTAATATTTACTAGTAGTAGTCAAATTGTATATTGTCTCTATCCTAAATTAACTGCCCGTTTTAGATTTTTGTGTCATAAGTTTAATTTCTATATCTCTAATTAAATTTATTTAAAAATTAGATTTAAATATCTTTTCAGTCATACCTATTATGTACTATAAGATTAATATTTTTTAAAATACATTTACTCAAGTTGTTTACGAGAAGTGAAAAGGACATTTATTTAGGACGGAGAATATACAAATTGAACCAATAAATTTTGTATTGTGTTCAAGGTGCTTATGAAGCACCGGTATTGATGTGTTTAGCAATTGACTATAAATTATAAGAGAAATTAAGGGTTAAAACTACTTCCTATAATTTTTTTCTTTGGTCAAATATAATTCTCGATCTAGATGGACGATTCACAGCTAAATGTTAGCTAAGGGCTCTATTTGGCTTTCTTGTGAGTAGTCCTAAGAGGCTAAAACTCAAAACAAGGGCTATTGTCTATTTAGTAGACTGGAAAAAAATAGCACCTTGAAAGAGACTTTTCAAGGCTACAACATTAAAAAAAAAAAACAAATTCCCCCAAGTAACACTAATAAAAGTCCATGGCTTTAATAATTATAACCAAACGGGATCGACTAGTAAATAGCTTTTATATTGGTAAAAATAGCACCTTAAAAGGAATCTATAACTCCTATATTTTCAAAAGGCCTACGACATTAAAAAAAACAACACATTCTCCCCCTCTCATTTACTTTTAAAAGTAACATCTAAATAAATATTTCATAAAATCTAATTGCACCATAGTATTTAGTAAACTCCTCTAAAACAAAACATGGGATCTTTTTTGCAAAAATTTAAGCCGTTTCTAAGAAAAAATCGTTTATAAGGAAAATAGCAAAGCCATTTATAGTGGTCATCCAAACTAAATAGCTCCATGAACTAATAAGGCCTAATTAACTATTATAAACATGTCCTATTTGAATCCCTAGCTAAAAGACAAATGCATATATAATCTTTTCTTTTGTAGACCCAAATTTCTTTTGGGTTTTGGTGATTTGGACTCGAGGATTTTTCAAGCCGGGCAGAAACATTAGAGTCCGTAACCGCCTCATGGGCCCAGTTGCGTCAACCACACCATTTTATTGAGAAATAGAAATAAAATATGTGTTTTGGGCCTAGCTTAGGTCCAGGAAAAAATATGGTCGGCAAAATCTCTGTCCAAGCCTTGTCCACAAGGGTTCACGGGCTCAAGCAGAGTAGACCTAAATTTTCTTAGGTCCACAAGAATGCATTACGATATTTTTTTTTTCCTTTGGTCGTATTATTGGGAAGAGGGTGGGTTCAAGGTCAAACATGAAACAACTTGGATATTCTAAAGGTGTTGTTTGAAGATATGTTATTCTTGATGGTTGCCATCACCTAAACATTTGGGTAGCGGGCCAGATGACTTCTTGTTGAGGAGGCACCAAAAGTTATGCATGCTTTGAAAACCACCATTAAAAAGTGGAGTGGAGATGTTCACTATTGGAGAGAAGCTCAACTGAGTCTTGGCGGCCCTTCGGTCTTCCAACGTGAATTAGGCTGTTGTCGCAATAATCTATTACCACATAAAACAAATCTTGTTGTATCTTTTGTCCCTCTTTCATTCTTGCACTGCTTTCATGTGTTAGCTTCTAGCTTTTTTGTCAAGTGCCGGATCACATTGAGTAATTAGGAACTGCTTGGTAGAGTGTTTAGCATAGGTTTATTTCTTGCACTTAAGGACAATACTCTTAGTGTGGAACAGTAAATCATTTTCTACATAATTGTGTAGTATGATGGCACTAAGTACTCATCAGTGTACTTTTTTTAGTAAAGTTAGGCGCCACATTTAGAATTTGTACTCCCTCCATATAGGAAAAGGAAGTCATTTTGAATAAGGTTTCGGTTAAACATTGGGAACATAAATCATGAATAACTTTTAAGTTGTTAAGTTTAAAAAATATGAGAATCATATAAATAGATTTGTCTTAAAAAATACTTTCATAAAAGTATAAATATATAACTTTGTGATGAGTATTTTTACAAAAATATACAGTCAAAGATATATTTTGGAGACCGTGTCGTTGTCTTAAATGACTTCTTTTACCAACATGAAGGACTGCATTGAATCATTTTGTTCTTACAATTGGTACTTGAGCCTTGTTCTTTGTAGCCTTCACTGGCTCGAGCAATGGCTTTAGGAGGAATGCACCACTCAAATTCAAGGGGAAGCGCTTTCCTTATTTGAAAGTCCACATATCAGCTTACATTCAATCCCTTTCCCCACATGCATATGTGGTTGTGTTGCACGGGCTATTGAGGTTCTATGAATGTGTAGCCAAATAGGTGAAATGCTCGAGCAAAGAATATTCTTAGAAACCATAGATAGGCAAATCTTTAATAGGATCCAATGCCGAGAGATAACCCATGATATTTGAAAAGAGTTCATGGTTCTTATCAGAAGCACCACAACCATTCGTATTAAGTGATGTATATAAGTGCTTCCCCTAGCTAGTTTATTTGGAGCTGCTCTTTTCACCCATTGTTACCGACAAGGGAGTGTGAAGTGTTGAAGAGCCCTCTAAACCAAGAATTTGAAAACCGAGAGTTAGCTTGAGTGCTATTGGTGTCCATGCTTGTATTTTCTGAGTATGTTTCTTGAAGACTTGTTAAGAGTCTGGAAATAGGCCCTTAATTCACACCAAAAGAATATGATCACTGTAGTCTTGGGTCTAGAAGAAGGGGATGAGATTACTGATCTGGAGGATTATCTAATTGAACAAAAAACGACCCTAAAACTTTTTTTTCTAATCACTGGACAGTACCGTTAATAAAAGTATGCCATAATACTCTCGAGTTTGACCATTCGTCTTATTTAAAAATTATATATATATTATAAGATAAGTAAATTATTATTAAAGTTCTTAAAATAATATAAGTCATAACAAGATATATGATATTTATATAAAAATTTTAAATAATTTATGGTCAAAAATAGTTGTTAAAAAGTCAAAATATTTATATCTCTAAATAATTTTATTAAAAAACTAGGATCTAAAAATGATATTTGACTATTCGTCTTATTCAAAATTTTTGTATAAATCTTATTATCTTGTTATGACTTATTTCATCATTTGAGATACTTTTAATATTTATCTAAAATATCTATAAATTTTTTTTGGTCAAACGCGGATTTTGAAAGTCCTGCAATGGCGTTTTTTCCCGGACGGAGGGAGTATAGGCGCGCTGCAAACTGATTAAGTACTTGTACATAAAGAAGGCGCAAGAGGGCAAATTTGCCTGCAGGCGCGGCAAAAACTTTTGACCGCCTGTCCAGCTTTTCTTGGTCTCCTTGGGATCCACGGCCCAGCTAAGTTTTTGGGCTAAGGCCTACTGGCTGCTACGGGACCAGTTACAACGTAGGGCACCACCAACTTTTGCGACTGCGCGTGACAAGCAGTTTCACGTGTTGCTGGCTGTAGCCGTCTCGGTGTAACCATATCCAACTCGAGTAGCCCCAATGGGCCCCACGCCTCAGCAGGCCAGGCCGAGTGCCCTATACGGATTACCACTTGCTAGCGCCCAACGTACCGCGACTTGCTCCTCCTTCAGATTCCTTGTTTTGTTGTTGTTGAAAAAAAAAAATCTCGTTCTGTAGAGGAGTTTAGCCTGGTATTTCAGTCGCGCAGAATTAGCGACAGTGGTTTCTATTAGTACTAGTAGAAATGTTCTTTTCTTCGTGATAGGCTGATAGCAATTGAATTTGTTGTTCTCAGCTGGTAGTACTACGTGTAACGTTTGGGATGGTGGAGCAGCGGGTAGGTAGCTGCAGTCTTGCAGCGCAACGAAATCCCGGGAGCAGCCCACTGTGGCGAACACGTAACAGGGAGGAAAAGCGGTGGCGCCGCGAAAGCAATAGAAAAAAACGCAGTGGCAGAGCCGAGGAAAGGAACCGCGGGTGGCGCCGTGCGCGACGACCTTCCGATGGTGGCCGCGGGCCCCGCCCCCGACAGCTCCTCGTACGTGAGGGCGAAACGGCCGCCGCGCGAATCAGCGCGCCCCGATGCCGCCGCCCCCCGCGCGTCGGGGCCCGCCCGCGCCTGTCCGCCGCGGACCACGCACGCCCGCCCAGTCGCCCGCCACCGGGTCCGCGCGCCCACCGCTCCCCTCCTCGCCCGCCCACGCACCAGCGGCGCCAGCGAATGGGCGGCCGTCGCCTCCCACGCGGGGCGGCTGGTGCGTGGGGCGGGGGGCGCGCAGGGCGGATCCGGATCCCGCCCCCGCCCCTGGCCGGCAGGCGGCAGGCGGCCGCGGCAGTGGCCGGCAGCGCCGCGCACACGTGGCCCGTGGGGGCGTCGCCCACACGCTCACGTTACTCCCGAGATCACGAGCGGAAAGGGCAACCACGACCTGCCAGCCCAGCCCAGCAGGCAGCAGGACAGGACGATCGCGCCGTACGCGCCGCGCACACCGACGGGCGGGCAGGCGCGAAAGATCCATCCGCCCCACCACCTGCCGGCTGCCGCCCTGCTTTGCCTTCGCCGAGCCGCCGCTCCGGATTACTTTAATCCATTGATCAAATAAACTAATCCATCTCCTATGTTTACCCGTTCGTTATCCATATGCGTCACCTAACCTTGGATTAGCGGCGGCAGCCGCACCAGCAAACACATCCGTCCCACGTAATTAACAGCCTGGCCAGCCGGCATTATTTTTCCCACCACTGTGCCTGACACGGTACAGTTCCATAGCGCTGCGCCGGGAAAACGACTCGAAAAGGCACGCAGTACGCGAGAGTTTTTTTATTCTCCGGGCGTCGGCACGGCGGCTGCCGCGGCCCAGCGGGGTCCTCCTCTTGTGTTACACGCGTGAAATTGACAGCGATGCCGCCTCCGTCCACTGGTCGTGCCAACCACCCGGGGTAAAAAGCTGAGAACTCAATGATGCACATTATTTTAGCCGGCGGCTCTGTGGATTGTGGCCGTGGGTCTTTACTACTACTACTAGCAGTGCTGCTCCTTGTTCTGAAATGGACACGTACATCTACATGGCCTAGTAGTAGTCTGGATGGTGAACGTTCTACTACGCTGGATAAGATCAGATGAGATGAGACGACTCGTCGACTCGCTTTGATACACCCATCTTTTAACCGACCAATAAAGGCGACGTTGCATGGATCGCAAGCAAGCCATAAATGAAACTACGATACGAAAGGCCTTGCCCATGCTTTGCAGTTCGTCTCGCTTCAGTTTCTGAGAACAAGAAATAAATAGTCTAGTTTGTTTCTGTGAGACAAAATTCTGTGATTTTCTAAGCCGTTTCTCATGACTATCAAAATACATATAATATAATAATATAATAATCCCGGTCCATAACAACGCCGGCAGGACCAATCTTGGGTGACAATACAGCTTTTATCATCAGCTAAAGCTAGGTCCCCAGCGGAAAAACTATTTACAAAAATGTCCTCCAAGAGGGTTCTAAGCATACCGAATTTTCCTCTACGGGGAAAAGCTTCAGAAAGAAAGAAAAGAAAGAAACTAGAGGAAGTCATTCAGCTAAAAACTCCGGCGATCGGCTAGGCCTCCGCCTCCGCCGGCGGTGGGCAGTTAAGGTCAAGGTCGAACGCGGCGGCGGCCTTCTTCGCCGACACGGCGGCCGGCGGCGACGGCGACAGATCCACGACCGACGAGGAGTCGGAGTCGCTCTGCGCCACGGCGGCCACGGTCACCGTCGGCGCCAGCTTGAGCATGTGGCAGCCTGCCGCCGCGGCTGCCGCGTCCTGCCCGAAGAAATAGTACGGGTGCGTCACGGGGTAGCTGGTGAACGGGAAGCGTACGGCGCCGCCGGCCGTGCCCGCGGCCGCCGCGCGGTGGAACAGGTCCAGCTCCAGCGACGGCGGGAGCGGCATGGCCTGCATGGGCGCCTGCACGTCGCTGCCGCCGCTGAAGGACTCGACGGTGCTGCTGTTGCTGCTCCGGCTGCCGCCGCCGGTGACGGCCGCCGCGGGCAACGTGCCGGTGCCGGTGCCGGCTCCGGCGGCGCCGGCAGCGGCGGCGAGTGGCATGCACGATGGGAAAGGGAAGTTGGTCTTGGCCTTGGCGCCGCGGTACTCGCGCGCGGCGGCGTCGTAGGCGCGCGCGGCCTCCTCGGCCGTGTCGAACGTGCCGAGCCACACGCGGCTTTTCTTGGCCGGGTCGCGGATCTCCGCGGCGTACCGGCCCCACGGCCGCTTCCTGACGCCCCTGAAGTGCGGGCCGCCGGCCGCTGCGCCGCCGACGCCGAGCGCGAGCCCCGTGGCGGCCACCGCCGGTGAAGGCGTCATCGTTTTCTCTGACGTTCTCGGCGCCATGATGGCCTCGTCGTTGTTTCTTTTCTTTGGCGGAACAGCGGGAGGGAGGCGCGTGCGTGCGTGCGTGCGAGCGAGTTGTATGAGTGTCTGGGATTTGAGGTGGAAGAGGAGGGCGGAGGGACTTATAGCGGTGGGGGAGGAGGGGGTTAAAAAGGGTAGGCAGCAATGGCAAGCCGCTGGCGAGCGCGAGCAGCGGGTGGTGGAGCGGCAACAAGGAATAAAACTCGGCGCAGTCAGGGAGCGCTTTGACTGTCCGCGCCGCCGCCCCTCGTCTTTAGCGTGGCGGCATTACAATTCGGCAGGACCGCTTTTTTGCAGCCGCGTCCTCGGCGAAGTGGAAAATTGCTCAGCCTCGGGCCGGCTTCGTTTCAAAATAAAATGCTTCACGCCCAAGGCGTGGGAGGATAGCGGCGCTCCGCTCCTGTAATAAGGGCATCCTAAAGACTTCGACAATGACAGTATCCGTTAGATCACAAAATCCCACCTTAGGATTTGTTCACATAGAATAGAGAAGAGAAAGAGAGAAATTTTCACGCTAGGCTCGAGCAGCTCTAGGGTCTAATTATCCATTCCATCCCACCTTTTTTAATTGGCTCGCACCAATCTCATAGAACGTTTGGAGGCCAATACGCTTAGAGATAGCTGAGGCAGCAGTCAGAGAACAAGGGGGGACAATGGTGCTTAGATGAAGCCACGAGAATAGCGGTGGCTAAAGAAAGAGGGTTTGTGGTTGTGGCTAAACCAAGTTTAAGTGGCAGTTATCTGAGAGCAAGAGACGGGCAGAGCACCCGAATAAGTGGTAGAGTGGGGCTAGCGCACAATAGGGGAAGATAGTCCAACTAGCAGTGCGAGGTGGGGCATTAACCTGGGCATTTGGCGTGTATGCGTGGGACTGACAAAGGAGAGTGTGGGCAAGCAGATAAGCAAGATGTGTGACCCACATTATGGTGTTTAAAAAGTTAGATTGTTCGAGAAGAAAACTTTCGTATATCTTTAAATGTTGTGTCATAATATGAACTAGCTGGCTGGCTCAACTAAGTGTGAAAAATCTTGTCTTATAAAAGTGTGATTTCATTAATTTTCAGATCCTTGAAAACCAACTTCAATTTAAAGCAAATAAAGAACAGTTACAAATCAATTCACTCTTCTAAATAACATTGTAATCTATTATATGCTTGGGTCTTGGGGAACTTGCTCAAAATATACTGACTTGTACGTCATTATTATTTCCTAGAGTGCAAATAAGTGGAAAATGGGCCATTTAAATGTCAAAATCATGGTAAAGAATTCTACATAGGAAATTCTCTAAAAAGGATAAAAAAAAACTTTAGTGTATTGTTTGAAGCAATTTTGCGCTAGCTAAAATTTTCAACTAGGCTAACTGGTTTCTAGACTGTCTATATTTTTATAAAAAAATACATTAATTTGCTTGCTTATGGCGCCTCGAATAGTAAGAGTTTTATGGCATTGTCGGTTCCTATAGTAGTATAGTAGTATTAACTATCCTTACACATGCGTAAGGATACTTTATGTATAATAACGTTTAGGCTCGTGTATTATTGTGTGTCTTAACTTTTATTTTGTGTGAAAAAGAATAGAAAGTGCTACAATGTTGAAGTGCCAATGCAGCAATGCAAGTATCAACTAGAGAATCACGAACGACTATATACTTTAGCCATAGACAGGTTCAACAGCTCATGGCACTATGGTTTAGCAACCACAAGTTTGAAGCTTATTCAGTGGTTTGTCTCTTTTTGTGAATTGTGAGCATTTTCGTCTTTGAGTGGAATTTAAAAACAGCAGCATAGAAGTTACAGTAGTCTTTTGAATTTTCTAAATTGAATCCAGTAGGTTGCGACTCAGATGAATGTTTTTTTTTTTAAATAGAGGTAAACTACCTTTCCAATAGAACAACTTTGAGGCTGACTCCTCCTGTTATTTCTCTTTTTCTCTTGTTGTTTCTTCTTGTAATTACTTGTAAATACTTGTAAAATTCTGTAAATACTTGATTATTTCATTTAATGGAAAAAAAAAAAAAATTAGGCAGGGGGTTTCCCTGCCGATTCGGTCAAAAAAATAGAACAAATGGTAAGTAGTTAGTTTTAAGATAGCACGGTCTATCTTATTATATTATATCCTTTTCCAAAAATATCATTTAAAAATAAAGTTTCATAATTGTGACATACTATGAAGCTGAAATGAATTTGTGGTTTGAGTTTTAGAATTCGAAGGTCCTATGCTCCAAGCATGTTAAATGACCACGAGGGAAGGAAGACATGAAAGACTTTGGTTACTGCTACATGAATTCTCATACTCCATCTATCTCAAAAATATAATCATTCCAAAAATAGAAAAAGTCAGTTTATACAAACTTTGATCGACAAGTATATAGCTTATATACAAGTTTTGTTTTAAAAGAACTTGTATCAATGAATTTATATCCAATGTGTTGCTAATTATATTAATTGTTTAACAAATAACATGTGTGTAGCATGAGAATTGAGAAATGAACGATCAAAATCCTTTTTGTGTGACACCTACTATATGATATCTCTATGGACATTTTTTTTAAAAAATCGAAGCTCCTTATCGTCCGGGCCTGAGTGACTGAAGGGATAAATGAATAAAATAGACAGAGTCCGGGGGCTGGCTGACTGAATAAGGAAGGAAATTGTGGCTTGAGCCGGGTACCGGGGTGTAAAACGTCGCATGATCCCATTCCGTAAACAAAAGGCATCAAAGCCGCCGCTTGGGTGGCCCACCGCGGGTGCGTAGGGCGGCACGTTGTGGGAGCACGTCACGGGCGGCGTGGGCCCGGGTGGGAAGGACGCCATCACGATCCGTGCGTTCCGAGCCGCTGTCTGCGCGGCACTCGCACTCGCAGCCGTGGGGGCAAGCGGCCAACCAACTATCCTCCTCGCCGCCCGCGTGCGCGCCCAGGCACGTGGACCACCCACCCGGCCGCCGAGGGCGAGGGGATCGCTGGACGGATGGACGGACCGACTGACTGGACGCCACCTCCCTTTCCGCTCGGCGCGGCACGGCACCTCCTGTCCCCCCGCCCGCGGCCGCCCCCGGCCCGCACCTCGCGTCGTCGTCACCCGGGATCGTATCTGCCTCCAACCGCATCGTCGGCGCGCGCGAGCAGGGTCTGGGTGTGGGTGTGCGTGACGTCCAATGGGCAGAGACAGCTGCGCAAGCCGATAAAGCCGCCCGCCCGCCCGCCGCACCGCTCAGCCCGTAGTCACCACGTAAAGTGGCGCCGCGCCGGGCTGGAAAAAAAATAAAGTAGTAAACGGACGCGGCCGAGTGGGACAGCCGTGACGACGGCACACGGCACGTTAGGCGGCAGCGGCCAGCGGCCAGCGGGTGCGTGCGGCCAGTCCGAGGCGTGGTGGGGCCCGCGCCAAGTGTCGGCATCGGCCGGCACCTCCGCGCCCACCGCGGTTGCTTGCCGTGCCGTGTGCGTGTGCGTGCCTGGATGGCGTCGCCACCAGCGCAGCAGCACCAACCGTTTCCTCCGCCCGCGCTCTCGCTCGCATTGAAAGCGGTGGAGGGAAAGGGAGGGGGGAGGCGCGCGCGGCGTGGGCGTGGACCGACAGCCTCACCGCCACGCGCCGGTCGCGACGTGCGTCCCGTGGTCCGTGGGCGCGGGCCACCGAGCGTGACGGGTGGCGAGTGACGACGCACCCAGCCTCACTCGCCGCCCCCCCGCCACCACCACACGCTCGCGACGCTGCCGCTCTTCCGCGCCGGCCAGCCGAGGACCACTGGTTTTTTCTCTTTCTCTCTCTCTGCTCCCATCACGATCGAGGACGCCGAATCGCGTACCATGCACGGGCGCCGCACCGCACCGCACACTGTCCTTGTCCATTTGTGAGGTGGGAGCGGCGCGCGTTGATCTGGACTGGACGGACGGACCCACCTCGGGGGGTGGTGGTGTGGGTGCTCGCTCGTGTGTTGAGGGGAGGTGTTGCGTGCAGATCGGACGGACGGTTTTGCGTGCAGAGCAAACGCTGTCGGGCGGCCTCATCGTCATCGGGAGCCTGTCCCCCAAAAAAATCACGGACGGGAGCCTGTCCGTTTCAAAACCAGCTTCTGTTGGCGTCTGTTCAATCTGAACAACGGAAGCTGCTGGGCGAGTAAAAATTCGTTGCCGTCTGCTACTCTGCTGAGCGACCCACCGAGTAGTAGCTACAGAGCGAGCTTCCAGTAGGAGACATGCCGCTTCAGGTGGCGGCAGCTGCAAAAAAGCTTTAGAGTACAGTAGACTAGAGTAGGAGCTGTGCTAGCCTGAACAGAATCGTCAGAAGAATTTTCACGCGGAACCTTTCCAGTTTCCAAAGGTACGACGCCGAAATTCTTATGCAATAGTTTATTCATTCATACAAAGCTCCATCTCTTTTGAGGTTTGAGGGGATGATGCTCTGGACTACTCCCTCCGTCCTATAGAGTTTGTAGTTAAAAACCCATGTTTATTTTATAAACACGTTTTTTTAGTGATAAATTTTATGGGACGAAGAGAGTAGGTTGTAGTAGTAGTGGTTTCTATGAGCTCTACTGTGATAGCACCAGATCAAGCCTTGTAGAGAACTCTTTCCACCGCCTCTTTCCCTTTGTGTTCCAAGCAAATGTTCTTGGAAAAAAAAGAAAACAGTATGTTCCATTCAAATGGCCGTTCACTCATGGAATTTTTCCTAATGAAAAGGATACACCCAGCTGTAATGATTTTATATGTTTGGAATTTTCCATCATGTTAGTAAAAACATCTCTTGCAGTTACTCCGTATGTGTTTACTCAATTCTCTCTTTGCCTGCGTAATTTAACTGGACTAGACATACATTAAAAATGGATAGTTTGCTAGAATTTTCCATCATGTTTGACCATTCGTTTTTATTTATTTTTTTATACAAATAATAAAATAAATTAATCGTTATAAAAATATCTCTAATAATAAAATAAATTATAACAAAACAATACTATTTATTAAAATTTTTTAAATAAAACAAATGATCAAACAGAATCTTTAGAAGTCGTGGAACGGAGGGAGTACTTACCGTAGAACCGTTGGAAATGGAAAAGAACACAGTGTTTATTCTGTAAGTACTCGTACTAGTACTAATTTTTATATGCAATGATTGTTCGTCTAAACACTCTCCGTACGTACATAATTAAGTGGCCACGAGACAGTCATACGGCACGGCACAAGCAAAGCCGGTACCCGCTGGCAGCTGCCACAGCAGGCACAGCGTGGAAGTTTCCTGAGGATTTGGCCGTTCGGCGCCGCGCCTGCCTGGCCGGCGCGCTGCCGCCTGCACCTGCTCCTGCACGGCTGCAGTACTGCACCCCACGGCCCGCGCACCACGCACGCACGCACGCCCACGCGGCGCGCCGCGGATCTGGATTGATTAGCCGACGCTAATCCACCCGGCCGACACACTTGCGCCTAAAGAAATCACGCCACCCCGTACGCCTCCACCAGGTGACGCCAACCAACCAGCGGCGGCCCGGACCCGGGGACCGCGCGCCGTGCGGGCACGAAGGACGCGGCGGGCCCAGGCGGCGGCCGCACAGCGCAGTGGCGTGGCGTGGCGTGGCGTGGCGTGGACATGGTTGGCGGATCACGCAACGGATCCGGTCGCGGAATGATTCGTGCGCTGCCGCCTGCCGCCTGCCGCCTGCCGCCTGCGCGCCGAGGGGAAAAAGAAAAGGGGGGGCGGGTGGGGGGACCCCTGGAGAAAGAGAGCGGGGACAGCGACGGCCCGCGCCTGCGCCCGCGGTGCGGCGTACGTGCCGCCCCATCAATCCAAACCCCGTCAAAATCTCGCGTCCGGCCGACGACGACGACGACGACGGGGCCCGGCAGGCGCCGCACCGAACGTGCGTGCCGGCGCGGCGCCCGCCATCTGCTGCTGACTGCTGGTGACGGATGGTACAGGTGAGCGCATCGGTGCCGAGTCAGTGGGCGTCCGTCCGCCGTCCGAGAGCGGAGGACGGCGACACGCCAAAGGCGCGACTCGCGAGGTGAGTGAGTGGGTCGTCGCTGCCGTGTCTGGCACCAGGTCGCCGCCGGGTCGCTAACAACTCCTCTCCCCCACGTCGTCGTCCTCTCGAACGAACGCGTACTACGCGGGTCGCGGGGTCATGCCTGCGCTGCGCCGGCCGGCGGTTTCTGCTTGGCGGGCGGGCGACGTCTGCTCTGGATTGCGGACGCCGCAGCCACTACTGACTCGGTCGTGCTGAGGAGTACTACCACCACCGTCCGTGTTTTTTTTTTTTTTTTCAGAATTCAGACTCATAAGATTGATTTGATTCGCTGGATCAATCATCACTTGATCAGCGGAAATCGGGGGCGTGTCACGTTTGGGTCCGTGCATCGCGCTCCTTCTTTTTTGCAGGCCGCTTTCAACTGTTTGTACCTGCAGATGGTTGGTTGGTTAGCCTCTGGAAACACGGATCATATACACCGTACGTGTCGGCCCGGCACCGTACCGTGTCGTCGAGAACGAACGTTCGGTCACTGAGGCAGGTAGCACATAGTAGCAGTAGTTTACTAGTAGTGTGCTCCTATCTTCGTGTGATTGCTTTGACTGGACCTGCCGCTAATCCGCGTAGTAGGTGCGGTGCGATTGCGATTGTGATTGTGTGAACCCAGCAAGCAAGTCCGTCCAGCGTGCTTGCAGACTAGTCTCTCTCTCCCATCTCCCGGACAGGGCCTGTGTACGCGTGCCAATTGGAAGGCTGCGACAGAGGCGAGATGGGGGTGTGGGGACGCATGATCGCGGGAAGGCAGCGAAGGATCGTGATGGGCCCCGTCTCACGTTTGAGGTTCAGAACACGGCCCAGCAGCCTCCAAGGCCATGGATAGGAAGGCGCCTGATTTCGGATCGTCCATGTCTGGCGATTTCCTCGTTCGAATGTGCACTGAAATCGCTGGGCTCACAAAACGGGCAACGCGATTTGTATAAGCTGGCTGTATGCGAGAGACCGAGGTTTACTCGACCACAGCTCTTCCTTTGAGATAACTATACTTATTGCAGACAGTAGATGTCGTCCTCTGAGATAATAACTACTACTAATAAGTAGTACTAATTAATTAGTTTGTTAAAAGGTAGCATTATCTGTAAGATTGTAACGTCCACTGCAACCTCGTGTTCGTTAACTACAAAAACATCGATCCAACTGAAGCAGACTAATAATCTTGTGAGAGGGGTTCCGATCCAAACAAACAAAGAGTGGCTATACGAAAACTTTGTAATGTACATATAGGCTGTAATATGAGAAGTTGCGATAAACACAGCAGATTGATAGGAACAAGAGAAGCCACAACATGCAAAGCCCTCAATGTAGCTTTTCTCCTTCTGTAGAACATTCTCAGTGACTCAGGGAAATATTTTTAGTGTGTCTCTCAGCTTCAGCTTTCTTTTTTCTGTGCATCAAAAAATCATGCACAAAACCACATATGAGTTAACATAATCAAATGCGATGCAATTTTGTCACTATACTGACAGTAGCCACAAACATCAAAGACCACGATGCTGGAACCACAGCTTTCTAGAGTTCAGCCATAAGGCTGACAAAGGGAGTGAATCATATACAGATGCAAAGCCAGGTTTGAAGAGAAGCAACAGCCATGAAGAAAATAAGACTTGTGAATCATGTAGGGCAAAATATGATAGCAATAAATTTAAGAATGGTAGCTTACACATCAAAGGTCGATAGTAGAATTAGAAGGTCTAAATCTACACACGGGGTAATATTTTCAGATAACAATTCCAAGACTTGCATGAGCTTCACAAGGGGAGAAAAAAAAATCAGATGACAGTTATAATCAGCCTTTAGACAGAGGCTCACCACAGATGCTTACAATAATAAGTGTACAAAGCAACATTCATAGCAACAAAATTCTTGAAACGAGCAATAAATGGAATCGACATTTAGCGTGTCTTGAGAGCTGAGATTTGATCACCTACTGGTAATCCCCAAATCTCCGTTGCCCATAGCCAAAAGATATAACCAACATAAAATGTCAATCCCACTCAGATAATTTTTTGCTGCCTTCAGCTAGAATGAAGTAAAGACGATAAGCAATAGAAGATAATGGAACAATTGGCTAAAAGTAAATTCACTTCTAGAACTAGAAGAGGATACCTGCCCATTAATCATACACCCAAAACCACCACATTACCAAATCGGAGTAAATTCCTCGTAAGGGGGTTTAGGCTTTGGACAGCAAAAAATTGGAAGCATGGTATATCTTCAAGAACCATGAGAAACGTTGAGACTGAATGAAGATGCAATAAACTACACATCCACTAAAACCTGGCCGTCCTCCACTCCAGACTTATGCTGATCTGGTTTCATGAAACATTATTTGTTGGTGCTCTAACTAAAATCAGGAGTGACCATCCATCATCCGTGTCATCATCCCTCTCATCTCGCTGCAGCTTCCTCTTTCTCCCACTGCACAGCTGCTCGACTCCAGCAGCCATGGGCGAGACGAACGGCCTAGGGATGGTGGACTACGTCCAGGACGCACGGCAGGGTGCGAGAAAAACCTCGAGGCCATCAAGCTCATGTGCTTCACAGACACGGAGCACAACAGCAAGACCGTACGACATGTTCCTCTGCATAAACCACCACCTTCACACCTTCAAGTTGAGATCACTGGAGTCAACACTGACGATGCATCACATGTACTAATATATGTGCAGGACATAATGCTGGAGTTTGAGAGGTCGATGAAGATGAGGCATCAGGTGGTGGCCAGGACCCATGCAACATTTTACTGTCGAGGTGAGGAGGCAAGCAGAGGCAAGAAGCTGCACAAGGCCAAGGTGTGGGCGATGTGGATGAACTTCAAGCAGTTGCAGAGCTTCAAGCCCGTCAGGGATGCCGCAGTCACCTGACCTGAGGTACAAGTTCTTTCACAGGTGTAGCAAAAAAAAAAGAGAGGAGGGAATAACACTGAAATAACTTTGCAAAACCTTGTATTAGCAAATGGCGATCACTGCTGGAAGTTTTCCCTTGTGCTTGGATAACCATGTTTCAGCAAATAAAGGTGTCATCTCCCAGTGTGATGATGTGTTTTTCCCTGAAGGCTCAGGAGCTTTTCGCTGGAGGCAGGAGCATAACAATGAAATAATTTAGGACATGAAATACATCTCACTGGAAAAGTATAATATGATGAATAAACCAGCATCTTATCAGATCTATCATATACGAAAATATAGACTCCTGTCATGGAATGAGCTGTTTATGTAATCTGAAAGTCTTCTAGCTTTTCTTTTCTTGCCACACATATATCCAGCAAGATCTTCCTCAACTATCCAAATTAAACTGGAGAGCAACTGGAATGTACAACTGCTACTATATGCAGAAGCACTACCTTGAGCGAATCTAACTTTGGAACATTAGTCAACTAGTCAAGCAACCTTAAACCTCTGGTACATTATAAGCTACATCTGCGGCTTCAGCAGCTATGATACACATGATAAGTGTGAATTTCTACAGAGTTAAGATGAACCTACAATTGTCCTGCTACCCTACTTATACACTCTGAAACTATAAAAGCGGAGCTAGGTTTGATCGTCATAATCCTCATCCTCTCCTATATGGGGGGGGGGGTGTGTGTGACAAAGCAAACTGGACAGGGCCCATCTCCATATTGTTCATGTCAGGCGGTTCCCAAGCACCCAGAAAGTGGAACAGATGGTCCTGTAGTTGGCTGCAATGGAACTAGTTGCTCCAGTTAGTCCTAAACTGGCTGCAGCTAAATTAGTTGCTGGAGCTGATGACTTGGCTAGGGGGCACTGTAATCTCATCCTCTTAATCAGTTGGATCTAAATTCAAGTCAATGTTCCTTAGGGAAGCCCTGGCACTGCTCTTTGGTGTAGTAGCCTCTTTTGCTTCAGCTGCACCCGAGACCCATCGGCTATCTCCACTTTTAGGTTGGCTAGCTTGCTAGATTAGTTCTCCATGAACTGTTCATGAGTTGTGACAACACAGCCAAGTTCCATGTCCACCGCAGCAGCCTCGCACACAACCCCTCGCACGGCCTCTGCCATTGCTTGTATGATTTTCTGCTTCCTGCACACAAGAAACTTATTCAGCAAAAAGAGCTCAACAGTCTAAGGCTCAATAGTGAGATTACCATATTTGATAACTAGTGAAATATGGAAGATACATAACAGAGGGAAATTAAGTTCTGATTCTGAACTATACTTTAAATTATTATTAGTCGAAATAGACCTCTTTGTCCATCCTTGTTTTTGCTCCCACCTATCCTTGGTACGACATGGCATGCCTAGTCAATGACTCAGCTCTGGTCATCGTTTGTTGAGTCATCATGGAAGAGAAGTCCCTTTTACCGTTGTTTTGCTCCATTACTAAGGCCTAATTTGTAAGCAAGGGGGAGGCAAAACCCAAGCCCCCTGTGGAGAACTAAGTGGCTAAGTAAAAATAGCAAAACCCAAGCTCATGGATTAATTAACCCGGAAAAAATCCGAGATCCCAAGGGGATTAGAGTTTCCAAACTAGCCATAACAGAATGTATGTATGCTGCAATCTCTAACCCGTGATTAATCCACTCCCTTGGCAGCTATAAAAGGCTGTCTATGGATAGATCATGCGCTAAGTGAGAGTAGAGTTAACAAATAATCCAACAAGGAAAGCAAGAACATTGGAGGAGAAAGTAAAGTAAGATATCTCTACAAATAAAAAGAGTAAAAAGGTTAGTTTTGGTTTGGTGCGGTAAATTTCGGCTCGCCTCCGTCCTCCCCCGTGCGATCTCGCGTCTCCCTGTTTTTTCCCTGGCCCCACCCTCCTTCTCCGATTTCCCGTGCCTCCCCGTGCGATCCCCTCCCCCGGTTCTCCACCCCTTCTTCCCCAGCTCTCCATCCCCTCCCTCTCAGTCCCTTCCCAGGCAGTGACCGGCACAGGGCAACGATGCCCCCGTGGTCGGCGCGCCGGCGCGTGTGTGTGCCCCGGCGGCCCTCCTCCCTCATCCCCACGCTGGTGTCCCTCGGATCCCCTGCAAGACCGGCCAGCGGAGCCTCACTTCTCCAGATCCCGCCATGAAGAAGCAGCAGCGACACCAGCAAGTGGACAACGCCACCGAGGTCATAGCTCCTTCATGGCGCTCGTCGTTCTCATGGGCATGGGTAACCCTAGCCTGTCGTTCTCCTGTAATCCTACCATGCCTGCAATGCCCTAACCCTAGCCACCACCTCGTTTTGCAGGGACAAGGTCCAGGGAATCATTCAAGACCGCTCTCACATGCATCTAGCTATTACTACGTTTGTTAGGTTTGTTTCTTCTACCTTTGATCTGTGCTGTCCAATTCATGACTAAAAAGAATAAAGTTCTAATCAAGTTTTGGATCTGGTTGTAGTATGTAAGAAATGTATCAACCTGATATATAGGTGTTCGATCTGATATTTGATAAAGGATTTGTGTGTTTGAATTTCAGTTTTTCACAATTGTAGGTTGCCTTCTGAATAGCAGCTATACAAGAAAGAACATTTCTCCTTTGCAACTTATCTGATGTAGTGTTCAAATAACCTACCCTTTTCAGGCTGGTCGTTAAATGTTTGAAAAATACTTGAATTTCTAAGCTGATTCATTTTTTGTCAGTTATTCATGGAAAATATAGACTTTATATTAACTGAAAGCAAAACTAATTTGTAGGTACCTTGATGTTTCTCGGCTCCAATTAACAGTTCTTCAATTTTAAAACTAAGTTTTTTTGCTAAGTTTTTAGGTTCCATTGTGCAGGTCTCGATTGCAAGAACATGTAACTGCATATATGCAACTACTGCAGCAGCGAGAAAGGGGTGAGTTGAGGGACTCAACCAACGATCAGTGGCATTGGTGAGCCTTGCACCTGCCATTTGTGTTGTGCAATATGTTTTGATGGCAAAATTTCTTGTGGGCAGGCATCCTTAGCTGTTCTATACTCCCGTGCAGTTTCTTTTTAGAATTTTAGTGCCAAACCCCTGTTAGGGACCTGTAGTGAATTTGGCTATGATTGCCTAACTTTCCTATTTTCTGGGTACAAGCATTAGGTTACTGCAGTTTGCTCCCTTTGCAGTTAGAAACCAACAGTTGGGCTACACAACTGTTTGAAGCCTCAGTGCTAAATATTGTTACATCCTTTTATTGTCAGGTACTTGGAACAGATGGGCTGAATGCTTAAGTACAGAATTGAGCTTGACCCTCATATCGAAGCCATTGTTGGAAGGTAGAGTATACCACTGGTCACTAGACTTTTGATGCAAAATCTCTAATAAATTTGTGGCCGTGCTTTCAGAGAATGCATATGCTATGAAGAGCTGCTATATCTTTATCATGTTCTTTTAAAAATGCCAGAAGAGGAATCTAAAGTTTCTATTCAGAGCGTGGCAAAATAGTTTCTGGAGCTGATGCTCTGTACTCTGTCATAGTTTGGGATAAGCAGACTTTCAATCTTTTGGAATAACTGAAGGGCCATGAAGCACCGGTGAGGTTCTTACGTTGATCTGTAGATTTGTTTTGTTCAGCATCAGTATAGGTTAGTTCTGTCCAGATGCTCTCAGGAGAACATGTCCTCACTGCAAACCCATGATGCTACTGTGAAGCTATGAGCTAATGAAAATTCAGATCTTTGTCAACCAAATTAAAGCTCAGAAATCTCAGAACTTTTGTTAATGAATATAGACAGACTATTCATTGGAGTAAACTTTTACATAATGAAATCACTCATAAATCTCAACTCTCTCTATAGTTTTGTTCACCTGCCAACTCATGCTTTTGTAAGTAATTAATGCTAAAAATTCAGAGCTTCTACTCCTTTCCAAATTCAGAGTTGTCTAGAATTTAGAGTTACTTTAATGTGGCCAACTTGCTGTAGGTTCATTCAGTTTCTACACAGACCAAAGTCACATTCATGTTCCTGTAGGTCATTGTATAAAGATTCACAGGCTGTAGGTTCAATCAATTCTTCCTAACTTGTTTTTAGTATAATCAATTCATTCTAATGGTCCCGTAGCAGCCCGACAAAGTTGCAGGTGCTTATCTAGAGATCTTATATCTTGATAATTGTTTATTTATGCGCCCATTGGCTTACACTGTGCTAAGATTACTGACGCTGCCGCCATGCTCGCTTGAGGGTAACTTCGTCGCATCATGATCCAATGATCGATGTTTATCAGCATTGCTAAGGTCGATGTCTCATGCTCTCTATCTGCCATGCTGATAGACACTAACTATAGGGTGTTGGTTATGAATTGTCATACTACTGAAATTGTGTGTGCCACCTAAAAAGCAAGTTAGTAGTGAGGAGTGTTGGTTATGTATGCTGTGTCATCTTTTGTCGATTCATAACTGTTGTTAATAGTGGTCTTATTGCAGGGTCAAGGTAGCTATGAGGAGTGGATGGAACAGCTCCATCTCATTGTAGTATTATTTCTTCCGTTTCTTGCCTGTCTAAAATTCAAATTTCAATACATAGTAAAGTTTGATAACAATTGTATTAGCTCAGTGGCATGTGGCATCAATGGTTGGTGGCACTTGATCCTTAAGTACCATGCTTGCCGCATGACCATCAGGGCATTTGTTTCCAGTCGCTGTCCTACAGATATTGGTACTCCAATTGCATGTGAATTCTCAAATAAATATGTTTTATGGCATATCGGCATCGGTCCTACCTCTTGTTTCTTATGGATTGGTATTGCTTTTTCTCTCCAATAGCAAGGACTTTGGCCTCTACTAATATACATGGAAATCTATTTCAGAGTTCATTTGACATCAGAATTATTTCTTGGCTGTTAGAGAATTTCTGTAGGAATTGTGAACTAAATCACTCACGAGCCCCCTGAATGCTTCGCCTGGGGATTGATCATCAAACACTAAGTTTCACTAGCAGCTGCGCAAGGGCAACCAGCAGCTCCTTTGAACTAGATTGTCAGCATGCCTGGGATCCTAAGCTGCAACAGTTGAGGACATGCTTATCACATCAGTGCCACCCAGCTTATATCTTTCATACACCAAATCTGATGCATTTGAAGTCAAGACATTTCTTGGCTTTCAGAAAAGAGCTAAGTATTTCTTTGATGGCCTGAGGAAAACACCCTCCCAAAACGGATGTAAGTTCAGTTTGCTTCCTGTCCTATTATTGTGGAAATTCAGAGTCCCTGGCATGTTAAATCGTGATCCTGAATTCAAATTTAACAACTATGATCCCTAGAGTGTCACCTCATTGGCATCATAAGTTGGGATTTTTCACAATTCCTGCTGATCCTTGTGAATCTATGTGTTCCATATAATTTGCATCAAGATAAAATAAATATTCAGTCAAGTTCATAGGACATTCAAAATGCATGTTCTAATTGCAGGATACTGTTTTCATGATTTCTCACACATAGATCACACAATGAACTGATGAATGAATTTTGAAGCTGCACTTGGGCCTTTGCCCAAAGTGAGGAGCATTGCACTCTATCATGCCTTAAAAGATAGAAGCCTATAACTGTTGCCAAGTTAAGAAAAATGTTGGAGGAAAGGCTCAAGTGAAGGGAAGCTTACGTGCTAGAAGATATTCATAAACTACAATTTTCTTTTTTCCTTGTATGTATTGCTCAAATTAATTTGATCTCTGAATCCTTGTGTCAAATGGCAATTTGATGGTGAAGCTATCACGAATACAACTAGAAAGATTTGTCCTATCCAAATGACATGATGTATTGTACATTCCATAGGCTGTAGGAATTGGTTCTGGATGCAAAAGTTTATATTTTAATATTAACTTCAGTCATGTTCCAGTGTGATGGCATATTCAAGTACTATGGTGATGGCTGAAACTTTAGTTGAGCATTACAATTTCTGCAAATATGGCTGACTTATTCCAGCCTTGAAAATTACGAAGAAGTTTGAAACATGACTATATCGTGTTCATTGAGTCGATTGTGCCATCAATTGTGACCTTTGCATTTTAATGTCATTTTAATGTTGATATTTAATTTTACAGTATTTGTTATCTTATCGTGCGATCCTTGTGTTCTTAGTACAACGTTTAGTTGTTCTATAGCAACGCACGGGTATGCTCCTTGTGTTCTTAGTGCAACGTTTAGTTGTCCCGTAGCAACGCACGGGCATGCTACCTAGTAACCATAAAGAAACAAAAAAAAGTAAGGATAAAAGGTAAAAAGTAGGTAAGGATGCTCATAAGTTGATTGGATTGAGATATTGTTATAGCCATTCCCTTAGAGACTGAGCAGAACTGAGGGCAAAGAGATATTCCATGTGTGATGAAACAGCAATGGATGTCCAAGGGTGACAAGGCATGCAATGTAGCATGCCATATGGGAGCAAGGACAAGTTTGAGTCAGAAGAAGAGAAAGTTATGGGATTGAAATGGCCAATCTGAAGGTTCAGGGGCAAAATTGAGCATCCAGTGAAACTTTGGGGTGAAGTTGGATATTTTGCCAAATTATTATGAAAGATGCATGAGAATTGTGAAATATACAACATCCACAAGGAGTTATGAATAATAGTGACTTACGTTTCTTGTCTCCTTAATTCCTCCTTCGCTTCCATCTTCAGCTTTCCTGATGACAATTCAACATTTATTAACACTTTGTAGAAGATGATTTGGGCATGTAAGAACCTTATTAACTACAGGATAGATATACCTGTTTTGGCAAGCTCATCATCAGCAATAACATCAGATACACCAACGTCTGGAACTTCACTGGCTACTTCCCTCAAGAAGTCATAGACATGCTATGTTTGTATGCACTGCTTCCTGAACACAAATAAAAAAATCTAATGAGTTAAAGAAATGATGAATTAATAACATGTAAAAAATGATGCTACAATCCAGAAAATAAGTTCATTTTTTCTCCATATAAAAGGCTAGGGATGCAAGCAGGTTTGTCCGCAAACCCACAAAGCAATTTGTTGCCACGTGATGACATGAACCACTCTACCAGGCAGCACACATGATAGTGTGGAACACAGCCAATGGAAGGCACTACAAATCTAGTGTCCAATGGTGAAAGTTCTTTTTGCTAACGTGGAAATGTTGGGATCCTGCAGAGCTTCATGGCTCTCATAAGTAGTAATTTCCCTATCATATATTCTAAACTATGACAGATAAGCTGTTGAGTTATGAATGTCATGGCACAATCAGCATTGATAGGGAATTGAAGTAACCGAAATGTAAAAAGGTATGTTCTAATGGCAGTTCTGTAATATCACTGGCATTATTTCCTTTTTGGAGCAGAAAAAGACAAAGAATATTAAATGGCCCCCAAAACAAGGGATTCTAATGTTCCAAAACTAAATAAACAGAAAATAAGTAAGCAAATTTATTTCCTTTTTGGAGCAGAAAAAGACAAAGTACATTAAATGGCCCCCAAAACAAGGGATTCTAATCTTTCAAAACTAAATAGAAAATAATTAAGCAAATTAAAGTGTACAGAGGGGCCCACAGGACAAATGCAGAATTTACTCTGAAAAAAAGAAGATGTGGAACTTTCAGGAAGGGCGAATTTACAAGTTATTGTTTCCTTAGAAGCCCAATATGTATGCTTTTTCTTGAGCGTGAAATCACAGCACAAGATTCTAATCTAACTTATATGCTTCTTAGTTATCACAAAAACGTATCCATTTGGAATACAGTTCTATTCTCTAGCGTATAGCCATTTTGCAACATTTAAACAGGAGAGAATAGTAGATTTAGTTATTTTATAGTTTTTTACAATATGATATCAAAGGATATACATTTGGGTGGCCATTTTTTATGAGGTGTCATCAATATATACCCAGGGTCTGTGACTTGACAAAAGACGAAAATTGCCCAACTATGCACTGCAAAGAAAAAAACAAGAGGGCGAAACTTTCAATGCGTAGTCACATACACTCCATTGTAGTTGGGCACTTTCAATGCGTAAATATCATTCTCATCTAAATGACATTGGAAACTCCAAACAAACACCCCAGTGTAGTCATTTAGATGAGCAAGAGCTAACAACATAAACCAGCAGAATTGGGCATGTTTGGCAGAGCTCCCAAACAGTTTTATTTCATTTTTACTGCGAAATGATTCTATGTTGATTTTGTGAAGTGATGGAGCTAAAAAAAATAGCTTCTCCTAATTCACTCCGCGCACATAATCATTTTACGGATGGAGTTTATCCTAGACAATCATAGAGAAACATTTTTAGTCAGAGAATCAGCTTCCATAGAGAATCCGGAGCATGGGGAGCCCTACCAAACAGGCATTGTGGTGATTCAGATGAGTAAGAGCTAATAATATGAACTCCAAACAAGCATTCCAATAAAACTCCAAACAAATCCTATATTGGCGTTGGAAACTCCAAAATTCAATTAACCATCTCATGTCCAATTCATCGTGACGGTTTTCTTATGAGCAGGGAATTCCTTGTGGTAGGGTAACGAGCTAGACAAGAGTGGCAAACCCTTATGTAGTGTTAACACAATGGAACAACATTTAAGTATTTATTGCCCAATCAACAAGGGGCCTATTTGCAGGACCAAGAGGCATTTTATACACACTAAATAATTCTTATAAATCTAATAATCAACCCTTATCCAATGAAGATGATTCATGCAACCAAACTTCAAGAGAAAAGGCGTTAATGAAACCAAATTTTAATAATTTGAGTTATTATAGGATAGTAACAAATAACCACATGTCAACAAAAACAGGGTGGATTACTTGATGACAAACAAAACCAATAAAGATTCCTATGTTATATTGCAACACTCGTATGGTGATGTGAAAAGATAGCTTATTAATGCTATGTTTAGGGCATTTAAACCCTAATTCCAAGATAGACATGAAATTCATCTATCCTACCTTAAACACTTCTATCCTACCGCAACATCAAACCCAATGCAATAAAAGTCCTTCGGGGAAGAAAATGCATGTTGGCAATGGTGGTTGGTATGTTGCACTATGAGTAGCATTAGTCATACATGAACATAGTCGAAAGAGATCCCTTGAACATCCGCTCCATGTACAATACTACAATAGACATGCATATATAGTGACTATAAAGCATAACACAATCACAGCCTCGTCACGTAAAGTCGCAAAGGAATGGACACTAGTCTCCTTTATGGCCTTGGCATCCATGATATGAAATAAGACATAATTTGAACTCATGTGGTACAATGTCCAATCAACAAGCCAAATCTCCATGATGACGAAATATCCTTCTTGGGTGCCCTTGTGAAAGTTCATTATTTTGTGCATGAATCAATTGCACTCCTGAGAGGGCTACCTAGGGTTATAGGGGACATGGTCTCAAGGTCAATGCAGTTGACTAGGGTTGACCAAGGATAAAAGAGTCAACAAACTATAGTCTCTAGGTCAACTTGTTTCACTTTGTTGGTGAGCACCTCCTATACCTCCCTTAGAGCCTATCACAAGTCTACAAGACCATAGAGGATTGTACCATCATGATTCTCAAGGTATCTTTTTTGGATCCTTGGGGATCCATTCTTTAGGAACTTCAAGGTCCGTCATGATTATCAAGGTATCTTTTTTGGATCCTTGGGGATCGAGTCTTTAGGAACTTCAAGGTGCGATTCCCTCGGAGTCGATGGAGTTGATTTATGACCCTCCTAGGTTTTTCTTTCAAAAGACGAGGAGAGTACATCCAAATGTTATGTCATCATAAGCCATGGATCCTCAAGGAAGCGAAGCTTGAGTCTACAAAGCCTGGAGAGAGATCCCAAACCGATGATCACTGTTGACCTATGTTAATTGAATAAGAGAAGCAAGAAAGCAATAGGAGGGGATGCAACCATGGAAATCACCAACTCGTACTAAGCATCGACTGATGTGGATGGCACACCAATGACCATATGTTCTTCCTTAACTATAAAGGGTGGTCCATATGACATTAACTTTCACATGCATTGAGATCAATCAAAGAATTGGATGGCTAGCATGGCTAAGTAGAGTAGCCAACTAAGATAGGCTTAAATTTTCATTGGAGTACCATTGTACACTATAGGAGAACCAAAAACTAATTTGTTTGGTAATACCAAAAACAAATGTGAGTGCATTGGCTAGCCACCTAGGTCCAAACATAGATTCTCAAACTTAGAGAACCATTTTTTTCTTAAAATTTCAGTTTTCCCACATCACAATTCCACTATCTTTGCTGTTGTTGCTTCCAATACATGTTCTTTGACCATCAACCATTTCAAGCTAATGTGTGAAGCGATTGAAAAGGCAATGTGGACCTTGGCATAGAATGTGAATAATGTCATGGTATGAGGTTGCTAGTGGTGGAGCACATTCTTAAGCCACCATGGTCACACAACTTATATGAGCTAAAAACAAAAACAAGAGATGTTTGAGGCCACCAATCACACAACGATGAACAAAAGTAAGGAAATCTCCTTAAACAACTTTAGAGTTGAAAGAAGTGACAATGTGACCAATTTGATTTCAATGTGATCACATGTTTGTCTTACCAATGCCTTCTTTGCGAGAGGAAGATGAAGACATCCAACACCTACTTGTGGTGTGAGTCATCACAAGTCCAACACTCGCTTGTGCCTTGTGTTTTCACAAGAGAGTTTCAGCACAAGCTCCTCACCCATCGTCCGCGAGAGCTAACACACAACCTTAACGAAAGTTTTAGCATGTAAGGATATCGCAGAAGGATGCATTATGATGGAACTAGCAAACATGCCAAGCATTGCAATGGGACATAGTATAGCTTATCATGCAATCACTTTGCGTCTTGGAGATTTATTCAAAGATTGAGTCATGCATTCCAATTTGTCTTGGAATCTGAGCGAGTCTTATACGTGGACCGGCGTTGCTTGATTGCATCATGTGTTCAAATCCACCTTGGGATCGAACTTCAACCAATGCCTGGACTCGCACTACTCTAGCTCGCATGTGTATGAGTGGCGGACCATGGAAACACTCTGTACCTCAATATCATACGGGCAATCATGCTCGTGCATTGCTACAGGACGAATAGCTTGTTGTGCAATCACTTGGAACTTGTGGCTCGAAGATTTATTCAACGATCATGTCATGTGTTATTCGTCAAGGAATCGAACTTTATATCGTGCTTGGATGAACCCATGAGGCTTGGAGATTTATCGATTGTGTCATGCGCTCCAATTCGTCTTCAGATTGAGTGTTACACAGACACGTGAAAGTGACAACAAGAAAAGAACACATATTCCGATTTTTCTTGGTGTGTCATCGTATGTCCAACACTTGCTTGAGCTCTGCGTCTTCGCAATAGTTTTAGCACAAGCTCTTCACACAATATCGCGCACAAGGGCTAATACATAGCACTTTTCACGAACCGAAGGGATTGAGCGAAAGGATGCATTGTGAAACGAGTCGTATAGCTTATGTCGTACGATCTCCCTGCCTCTTGGACATTTATTTAAGGATCATGTCATGTGTTCTAATTCGTTTTGGAATCTGACATAGTGCCATACCTGGATGTTTGCAGCTTGATTGCTTCATGCGGATCGGACTCCTTCCCAAGACTCATGTTGCTCTAACTCGCATATGTACAAGAGTGTCAGACTATGGGAACACTCCATACTTCAATATTATACGAGCAAACATGCTCGTACATTGCAACAGGTACAACATGTTGACAACTCGCGGCTAGATTTATCCAACGATCATGTCATGCATTCTACTTCATCGAAGAATTGGACTTTGTATCGTGCTCAGATGCACAATCCTTCGACTTGTATAGGCATAGGAGGCATGAAGATTTATCAATTGTCATGTGCTCTTATTCGTCTTAGAACTAGCTCTGCATCGTGCCCACACACGGAGTGGCACACCACGGAAACAATACATATTCCAATTCGTCTTGGGATCGAACTCCGCACCGTGCCGTACACACGATAGAGTAAAGGGCCATGGAAATGCTCTATACTTAGGTATAGAATATGCACAACGCAAAGGATTCAGCTCCCTCGTCGTTCTTGAAGTGATTAGGCAAGATGAAAGGACAAGTTACAATAGGCAACACGTGCGCAAGGAGTTCAGTGTCATTCTTGGTGCCTTGGCGATTAGCAGACCACTGTCATCATCAAGAACAGCTCCCCCCTTCAAAAAGATGCAGGCTACTCACCTGTGATGCCTTGCTAGTGCCATGGATTGTCGTCACTTTTTTGTCATCTTCAAGACCCCCCCCCCTCTCCCCCCCATCACAGACGATGTAGGGTACTCACCCGCGATGCCTTCTTAGTGTCATGGGTTGTCATTTTTCTACTAAGCACAGGAATGGATCTTATTTGGGAAACTAAATGATTCTAACAAACTTTTTCCTTAATGCGATGACACATTTCTCATGCTTGTTCAAGAAAAAAATGGTCACAAGTTTGGCAAGCTAGAGAGATACCTGGCTACTCAACAAGGATATGGGCATCGATAACCACGTCCAAGGCAACATGAAATGAAAAAAGGTGCAACCAAACAAACTAATGCCGCGATAATACAAAGAGTTGAACAATGACACATTCAATGGAGTTAAAGAAGCTAAGTACCCATTTGCAATGGAGAAAAATGACATGGTGGTAGCCCTCTATCAAAGGGTAGAGAGAGATGTCCAGCATCAAGCCATCTCAAGGACTTATGACATGGTAAGGACCTCTACCACAAAGGTCACAATCATATGTTGAGTAGGGCTCCACAATGAGGCTGAATATTTATTACTGATGTATGTTCACTCTCTATCTAGAAGCTAGGTTATCATGTAGCTAGGTCATATCCACAACTTCTTTACATCCTTACTTGCGCTATGTGGTAGAGGTCCTATGTCATATAGCTCGATACCATGGCAAGAAAAAGATTAGGGGTATGAGGCCATATATCATATAGTTCAATAACGTGGCAAGAAAAAGATTAGTAGAGGTATGAGGCCCCCTACTAATCTTTTTCTTGCCACGGTATTGAATTATACGATATCTAGTAAATTGTAGTCGACTACAAATTATGAAGACACACTTTTTAAGAATGTGTCTTAAATCGAAACACTAAAACAGTGAATAAAAGAGCACACTTCTCAACTTAGAAAACATAAAACAAAAGGGGCAAAACAATACAGCAAGCACAGTAGGAGAAAAGAGTAAGAACTAAGCATCATCATTCTTTAACACACATTCGATAACCACACATGCAGTTAAGCTTGTTCTTGGCTGCATTAGATGCCATCACATTTAACATGCAAACATAAACTAAAATCTACCATCTCCAGTTACTCTAAGAGAGTTCAGATTGAAGTCTGCAAAACCAACCAGGTTTAAGCTACCAAATATATTATTTAGAAACGACTGCCATACCAATATTAACTTGTTCGGCCTACATATGAAGGTTAACAAGATTGGTAGGATATAAGGCTCAAGCTGTCATCACCGTTAAGCTCAAGCTCCCATCTCAGTGCTGCTGTACTTGAAGGTTGGATGGCATGATGTGCTGTGCCTATCAACATATGCCTGTGATTGAATAGACATAAGTAAAATAATGTGAGAGCTGATTGCTTGCATTAAACTCGAAGTGCAAGATATTTACCTTCACAAGTTTTTCTATCTTTGGTCCACAGGTGGCTATGTACTTGGTAATCAGATCTTCAGTAGTTGGTACTTGATTTGGCTCAATCGAGTCCACAACCTTCTCAACAGATTTCTTCACTACCAGTCTATGAGCATCTTTACTCAGATTACCTTTTTTCCATATTGGTTTGACCAACTCCTTTATATGTTCTGCCAAATGAAACCGAAAGTCCCTTGTTTTCTCATTGTTATAAGCTGCATCCTTTTTTCCATCACAAGCTTTCACCTTGATAGTATCATCCAGGCTAGAGCTGCGTCCTCTATCAGAAGCAATGAAGCAAGCAGGTGCATTTGCGTACTGATTTGTATGCTGACTTGAAATGTTGCTGGATATATTGGAGGGCTTGAGATTATTTGTATTCCCAACTTTAGGAGGTTCAACATAGTCAACAAATGGGTCATATTGACTTTCTGAATGTGTTGAACTTTCAGGAAAACTAAAAGAAGGTACAAAAGGCACTGATGTTATCCAGACCTCATCCCTGATTGGAGAGTGGGACCCAACTGGCATTATAGAAGGTTCAGGTTTACTGTCCACAAGCAATGCAGGTCCAGAACTAGAAGTACCACAGCCCTTTCCAACATCAAGGTATCTATGAAGATGAGCCTTCTCAATATCAGATGTGAACAGATGATGGGATTGCATTCCCAGCTGAGAAGTTGCTAGAAGAGATGGGCTACCGAAAGAACATTCAGAGGTAGCAAAGCAAGGATTTCTAGATCCTGTTAAACTATGTGAGCTGTATGAAGCATGGAATGAGTTATGTTCTTTCTGATTTATGTTAGGAATAGTCTTTGTCGCTCCACTATATGCTGACAGCTTCTCACCAAGTTGGAGAGGATCAGATGAAATAGATAAGCCAGACGATTGATACGGATAGTCTGAAAGGTAAGTCCTTGAGACATGGGAATCACTAACAATGTTTCCCTTGTCCGTGCCAAACTGAAAGTTACCTCCATCTAATTTTGGATAGGTGCCTCTAGCATCCAAATAGTTTTCAGCTGCCAGGTGTCCCATGAAATGTTTGTTGTTCTTCTCATGAACTACTGGATTCTGCACCAGTTCATTTGCATGAGCAGTAGGCTTTTCAGTCAATGAATCACCAATGCTGACAGGCATCCTTTGTGAAACTCCAGGATTGGGAGAGCTGTGTTTACCAGCAAGATGTGCCGATGTCTGATTATCTTTGCCAAACGCATAGATAAGATTCCGGTAGATTTCATCTTTTGATAAACCCTCTGCATCCTTGAACTGAGGCACATGTTGTACTTGAGATCCTTCTTCAAAACCTATGCACGGCAGGGAGCAATAAGAAGTTGGTTCTGTGATAGCAAGTTGTTGCTCACAGATTGCCCTAGTTAGGAAGCTCATACCTCTATGATTTCCAGAATCAGCTGGTGCAAGCAGACCAGCCTTTGCAGAACCAAGCCCCTCTCTTTCATGAAGAGAGATGCAGCTCTTTCCTTTCTTGCAACGACCTTGAGCATCAAAGGCACATAATTTGGAGGGCCTTCTGATTTTGTTGTCCGGATTTCCACCAGGGGATGAGCTACTCAATCTTTTGTTATGAAATGAATTAGTATGTAAGTACAGATGTGATCGTTAAGTATGTATAACAGGGAAAAAACAATAGGCCATTCATCAAAGAATACGATAGCTGAAAATTTTGTTCAACGGGTCAAACTCCTACTAATTACAGTAGAACATACCTCCGAGCATCAGAATCTAGCTGAGTCCCCAAACCATGCATACCATGCAGGCAGCGACCTCCAATCATAGAAGTGTCATCAGAGTTCATGAGCACATGTCTAACGTTGTCAGCTTTGCTCAGATATTTATCAACATCACGAGACTGCATCATGGGTTTCTTCTCAGCAGCAGTCACTCCACAAAAACCTAGATGATGCATGGTCAAAATATAAGACCCAAAATTTCAATAGTTTTAAACATTACATCTGAGATATCTTCAGAAAAGATTTGCTACTAAAGTCACCTTACTCCTGATCTATTCTATTGTCAAACTACTCTGAGTATGTGCCAACTTGTGTTACGTATCCATGCAGCTGTATCTCACATCAAGGATATCTTTTTCTTTTTCAGAAGATCTAAAGTAGAGTACCTCTATCATCCAGGAAATCACTTAATGAACATTTCATCGTAAGCAAATACAATTGTAACACGAGGTTCAATTCAATGGAGCATGGACACGACAACAAGGTCTTTTCGTGTATTTTTGGTTGCCTAGATTAGGGCATGGACAGGCTTATAAGGCAACTTCACAGCGCCAGCAGGCCCAAAAAGGCTTTGAGCTTCTTCCTCGCTGCCACTAGCCTGCCACGCCCCATGACACAGGTCCACGGCATTGAGCCAAGCTCAGGTTCTCCCACTACCAGACATCAGAATCATTGGAAATACAGTGATTTGCTGCAAGCAAGTGCACTTAGGTGAGCAGATTAGATTGCTTCTGCTAATTAATTTTTAGAACCTGAGACATGCACTGAATTGGCAGGTGGTTTACTGGTTTCTGGTATCAAATCATATTCAATTCCACCAGAAACAGGGAGCGGCAACGCCGCGCCTGCCTTGGATGCGTTTCCTAGATTTGGGCCACTGTAGCATTTGGTTTGTGCAGTAGAAAAAATCGCCTTCTGTATATATGAAGCGACCTAATTATACTAGTCATGGTTATCGCTGAGTAAAAGGTAAATAAGAAACAACAGATACGAGATTGAACTTGTTGGCTGTTATCTAAACACTGTCACCAGGAAATCAAAACTAACTTTGAAAGATGTAGATGATATGTTAGCCTGGAAAGGGAAAGGGACAAGACACCATAGCAAATCTGCAGAAGAGATGGTAACATGTACATATGTTTTGTGCACTTATGGACTCGTGTAAAAAAAATGCATCATTTGTTAATTTTTAATTTTTATATACTTTTAGAACCTATATTTGTGAAATTGCTTGGCTTGTAGAAAACATGGTGCCTAAGTGGAATCGTGCATAATATGTACTATGAAAGAAATAAAAAATGGAGCCTGCTTCATATCCTTGATCAATGTACTTTCTGTAAACACGTGGTTAGATTTAGTTAATCAATAGTAAGGGACGACTGTTAAAAGACCTTGTGGGCACAGCAAGAAAGTATAAAGAAAAAAATGGTTTTCTCAAGGTAATACTAATTTACTAATTTTGTGCTTGCAGGAGCATCGTTGGTTGACAGATTTTCTATAACTGAATGTATGTGCAGTGCAGCCATAGGTTCTAGTGGTGGCTTTCTGAACAGGTTCAACATTCAGAACCATTTATTAAGTACCTTCAACACGCATAGGTCCTGCTGTTGAAGCATGCCCTTGACCTTGGATTGCTTGTGGACATGACGACATCCAGTTAAAGGCGCCGCTAAGCCAGTCACGGTACTACGGCAACCTTCAACATTGCAGCAAGTTCGCGAGTTCATGATTCTCCACCATCACCTCCTTCAGCTGGTAGTTTGGCAGCACAGGGAAAGTAGTGAAGGGAACTGAACCTGTGCCGCCATTGCTTCCTGTGCATCAAGGCAAGACAGTGCATCCAAGGACGCAAGCATGACATGTGTTCAGTGAGCAGCTTGCCTTGGAGGCATTTGATCAAACAGTAGTTGGTGTCGTCCATTCGATGGCTGCTTTGGCTGGAGCGCTGAACTGTGTGATCTGGTGCTGGTTGCCTGCATCATCACACATGGCTTGTGACAGCACCGTGCACCTGCACCCGCTAGCCCAACCATCTTGGTGCATGTCTTCAACACATGTCTCTGCCTCTAGCCCAACCTTGCATTGATATGAAGTGAAGACGCCAGCGGGTACGGTAGCACTGCTAGTTGGTACATGCTCGCCGTTGCGCCCACCGGATAATGCTTGCAGTGGAGGCACCTCGCATCGGGGATTATGGAGTTCATGACCGCGGCTAAGAGGAGAGGGGAGCGGCAGGCATTGGAAGGAGGGTGTTCTATGGCTAATGGGACGAGCCCTCGGCGGCTCAGCCGAGCGAGTTCGGGAGTTTTTGTGGTTGTTCGGGTTCGTAGCTTAACGGGTGATAGATCCTCTAAGACCTTGATCAAACGGTTGATACTGCAAGTTCACCAGATCCTATGGTTAATGGGTTAATGGGCGATGTGGCCCGGTCCACTGGCCCACTTTTGGTTTAGGATTCGTATTAAGAGATGTTGAGTGATCTGATCTGAGTTGTTTGGTATTACCATCACTTGCGAATTCCATCACTTGAATTTTACTGCTGATGCAAAACAATCAGTTTACTTGGAATCCTTCTATGAGAATCTTGCGTTGCAGATTTGGGGGAAGGAATAGAAAGAAACAAAGAGGAGGGTGATCCAAATAAACTCACCACAACAAAACATATCCAATACAAGCTAGAAAACCAAACACAATGTTTGGAATATGGGCCAGGTCAGGACCCACCTGACTTAGGCCTGCATGGCTAGGTCCTAAGACAAGCAACCAAACAGACCGTTAATTCCAAGCAAGTTGGGCTAGGCAGGACCATAGATACATGGTTATTAAGGCATTGCCTGGTCGTTGCCGGCGTTTGGGCGCTTTTCCAATCAAGGTGTCCTGCCCACCGCAACCTCCCTGCATATGGCATCCCCTCACGCAAAAAGTTGTCGCCAAGGTGTGGCAGCATCGCTGCGTGAGCAAAAAGTTGGCTGCGCACACAAGGAAAATCACAGAGCTATGTGTGCAGGGAAAAATGAGGAGCTGTGTACCAGGAAAATGAGAAGGAGCTAAGCGCATGGAGGGGAAATTGCGTGCCTAAAGCCCTATACTTCCCGCGAGAACGTGCAGCATCCCTGCAGCTCGACAATTGAGGGAAGGGGAGGGAAATAGAGGAGAGAAGGGGAGAGAAGATGGCAGCAGCAAGTCCGCCTCATTCAGCCATTCCAGCCCCTTCCACTCCGCCGATTCGCGGCTCCTACTGCAACTCCACGGCCTCCACTGATTTGTGCCTCCGATCTCTGCTCCGTCAGCCTCTGGTGTCCAACCTCCACCCATCAATCCGCACCTGCCATCGAGCAATGCCTGCTTCCGCTTCTACGTGGACTCAGCGTCTCCTTCCTCTGCTCAATTCCCTGCCAGCAGCCCAGGACCCTTCACGTCAGCTCACAAGTACCTCTTCTTCTCCCCTACTCTGCTCTTCTCTCCTCTCCTCTCCTTCCTCTGTTCAGAAGTCCGAAATATATTGCTTATGCTAGCTTGGATCTTGGACTTGGATTTGGATACACTCCTTTGATGTGGTATGCTGCTTGTGCTTGGATAGTTGGATAGGGTACAAACTCTCTAGCTAGTGGGTGGTGGCTGCTTGTGCATAGGCTCTAAAACTGGCGGCAAAAGGTATATGTATCAATGTAAGTTTTTCCTGCTCTAATGTAGGTCAGTTGGTGAGGGTATGTGTATTTTGTCGCCTTGCCGCATGCCTAATTCGCCTAGGCGTCGCCTCATCTTACCGAAATAAAAGCCACGATAATAAAGCAATGTAGATTATTAATCATGTCTGTGAGACCAATCATCCAGCGAAAGGATTAAATATAAAAGGAAGGAATGATGGTAAAGGCTTTAGTAGTAATAGTACCAGGTCCAGTGACATGTCAAATTTGGTTCACAAAATAGTATTCGTTACGATACAAATTATACCAACGGAACTTTTCTTTCCTGCTGCAGGTGCATGAGAGGTTATTAGATTTGTCCATTTTATCCTCATATTTGTGAACCACGATGGCGTGAGCTAATCAAACATAAACAAATAAACTTACTGCAACTCAGAAAACTTGGTGTGCTAATCTACTGCACCTCTGTAACTAAGTGAAGAACATGACAAAAACAACACCTTCCGTCACATCCCTACATTTGTTTGATTAACACAGCAACAGATGGCACTTCTGACCTATGTGATCAAAACTTGCTAGTCAAAAAGAAAATCCTTCTTCAACAAAATGCATAGTTTTCATGCAAAACAGTTGTTGATTAAGTCAAGAAAAGTGAGTTCATTATTGATAATAATTAAACAAGGAATCATTAAGACCCACAAGGAAAAGGTATGGTTTTAGGGGAATCAAGCGTACGTCACACATGTATGTCACCACTTCATATAGACCAAAAGGAAAATCAACGTGACGACAAATCTGGCATAAAATCCACATAATAACTGGAAACTGATAACTACGAGCCTCAAACATGCCACATTGCTTCATCGCATAGCACATCGCTCACAGGCTACTATCAAGCCCACATAATAACTGGAAACTGATAACTACGAGCCTCAAACATGCCACATTGCTTCATCGCATAGCACATCGCTCACAGGCTACTATCAAGCCTGTTTCTCTAGATAACCCATGCAACTTCCAGCTCCTCCACCGTTATCAGGGGCGGATCCAGTGAAGGGACATGGGTGTACACATCTACACCCAATAATTTCTGGAAAAACTTCGAAGTTAGGAGGCTTGTCAAATAAAATGGCTAAATAGCTTTAGGTTAGGGTTCCAGTGCTCAGCCTCGCACAGCATAAGGGAAGGGAAGAGATGGGGTGGGAGTACCTGAGGAAAGGGAAGAGATGGGGTGGGAGTACCCGGTGGGTGCTCGTCGCCGGCGAAAAGATCAACCAAAGCCTCAGCGTCTGGCTTAGGGCGGCGGCGGCGGCCGACCAGTCATCCGAGAACGAGAGGAGAGCGAGAAACAGACAGAACGAGAGGCAGGTTGCATCGACTTGTTTGGCGGCCGTTTTTCTTTTTATTTTGATGAGGCGGTGGGATAGATATGCTACTTTATTTTATCCGTCTATTTTTATATATATTTTATTTAATTCTATTCATTAATTTATTTTTATTTTTATCTTATTTTCCAGATTTATTTTCTTTTAATATATAAACACCACATGATAGAGTTTTTTTTTTGAATGTTTTTTTTTTCTTGTGTAATTCTCTCTTGTTTTTTTTGAATGTTTTTATTTTTATCTCTTGTTGATTTCATATCTACTCACACTCTTGTTGGATAGCACAATATTATTTTAAATAAAATAAATATAAATAATAATGATATTTATAATAATAATGAAAATGGAATTTTTTATATTTCCTTAAGATTGAATATTTTTTTTATTAAAACTAGAAGCCACTTTTACGAGAACATCTATAACAATATTTAAAAAAAAAATAAAATATTTATCTCTTTGTAATAATTTTTAAGTGAATATTAAATATTTTTATCCTAAATATGAAACAATAGTTCCCGTAAACTAAGAACATTGCTAACCATAAAAAAAAAAATTAGTATGGAGTTATTAAAAAATTATCTTACGTGCTCCAATAAAAACTAATAAAGAGTATCGATAATTCAATACCGTCATTAAGCCTTCCTAGCACTCTCTTTTCTTCTATAATTTACTTTCTAAAGACTTTTATGTTATAGCAAGGTTAAAGGTTAGGTTACAAAATACTTTAGCATGTTAGAATAGTCATATTTTATAAACTATAATAAATTTAGTTAAGTGAGTATTTATCATCAAGAAGACACAAAGAAAGTAGAAATGCATAGAGACACTAAGTCCATAAAAAACTTCAACTAAAAACAATGGCATACAAGTTGAAAAGAAAAATATCAATATGAGGCAAAGCAAAAGAAAGCTTAACATGACCGGATAGAAATAAAAATAGGGTGACCATAAAAATAAATATGCATTCAGAAAAGTATTATACAATTAACAATATATAATTAATGAATAAGAATGTTGTCACTCTTACTTGACGCTAGTTAAAAGAGCAAATGGTTGTTTTTATACGTAGAATATTTTTTACTTACTTCTTTATAGAAGAATATTTTTGGAATTAGAAATAACTTCTATAGTAGAATATTTTATTAAGGGGACAAAAATATTCTTATAGTAGAATAATATTAGGGATTGACCCATTTACCTTCCTAGTATCTTATACAATAAGAAACTTCTACTTTTAAAACTTTTTAGATAAACGTCAATTATATATTTAGGATATAATTATACTACTTCAAGCAATATAATATTATATTTTGTATAAAAATATTTAGAGAATAGATAAATACAAATAAGATTCTACATAGAATACTCCAAGTCTATATATATTTCGTATAATGAGGAAAAATTAAGGAATAAATAAACATGAGAGAGAAATATAGAAAAGTATAGAAAGTTGTCACTATAAATACATATGTAGATCTGGGTATTCATTTCATATATGTACCAAATCACCAAGTGAGTTATGAAAGTAACATCACATATTTAGTGCCAAACTTTTTTTACGAATTGTATGTTGGTATATTTAACGCACACAGAATAATCAAAGAGATAAATCCGCAAGCGCACGGATACCATTTGTAGCTTTCACCTAAGAGTATTCCACTAGATCGAATTTCCACGAGGAACGCCAAGTGATCTAATAACGAATCAAGAGCATCTAAGGATAGAAAAGATAAATGTTTTTTGGTGGGTAGAGAGGGGCTATCTAAGGTGATCTAGATAACTAAGAATCAAACTCACGATACTTGTTTACTTTGGAGCAACAGTACCTATCCAACTCTCGAATAAGACTGGGAAGAAGGTAGCTGGGTAAGGCCGCCAAAAGCTCTACGAAACACCAACTCCGACGTGGTGGAATATTTAAGACCAACAGAGCTGTCACCTCTGAAGGCTACCACAACTAACCAGAAGAATTGGGCGCAAACTCGGGTAAACTCTAGCCTAGACACGCCTACGCTTATCGATTACTACTCTAACTACGCCGCAATAACTAGAGCACTCAATACGAGCTAAGATCCCGTAAACAAAGTAAAGTAAGAACAAAACTTAAATAAATAGAAAACTTAGAGTTACCAACCGAAGAACTTGAAGAAGATTCGTCTCCGTAGAGGTACAAAGTTGAGGAAGATCCGTCAAGCCGGTTCCTCTTTCTACTTGCCTCCCTCCTCTCTCTCCCTATTTTCTACTTTACAAGAGCTTTAGAGATGAGAGTCTATCCTTTCGAGGGACGCCTCTACATCTCCATAATATGGTGCCCTAAACTAGGAGGGTCTACCTCTTTATTTATATCCTAGAAAAGCCTCCCACCTCTTTTGAACAGGCGATGTGGGACTAATCCTTCCACCATTTGCTTGTTGGGCCAAACCGACTTCGGCAACGGTGCGAATGCAAACCCTAAGGCGGTAGGAGGCCGTCCGTCGAAGCGGGCCCCGATTGGGCTCTGGAGAGCGCCGGGCGGCCCAGGGGGTGGGGCCGGCCGGCCCCACCCCCAGTAGCAGGTGGGCCCCAGACTTCTGTGACGTCTTCTAGTGTCTTCTAGAGTCTTTTAGTGTTGGTTTCGATTGTAGAATTGATATCTTTTGACTCCGGACTCGAATATAGCAAATGATATGTCCGTTTCGATCGTCTCGACGAGCCCGTCGCAGTGGTGTAGTCCAATTCATCATTTGAGATACTTCTATTCTGTGCAAAATTGGATATACCGCAAAACGATCAAGAACAACACAACTCGTGGAACTCGTTAGAATTAAACCCTACAACTATGCTTTATGATTCTTTTTATTTTAATTCATGTAATAATTGATGGTATAAAATAGGCATTAAGGACCATCAACAAGTTCCCCCAACCTTATCCTTTGCTAGTCCCTTAGCAAAGCCAAACTCAACAATGGATCGGGAGTTCTTTGCTATATTTTCACTTCCAACAAGTACACATAGCTTCAAACAAAAATTCTCATTTAAATTTAGAAATCATATTATTCATCATGGGCTTATTGCTCTTACCTTGGATCTTGAGTAACTGAAAGATAGAACGATCAAATCAAGTACTATGTCTCTAGTTCTTTCACTTCACCTTTCAATCCAGGAGTTTTCATTAACTAATAATAATTTTTTTTTATTTATTTTTTTTTCAAAAGCTTAGAGACATATTGTTGTTAAATTAAACAAAAGATCCATAGAGAATGTCAATCACACCGTTGAATTGAGAAGTGCATGTGTATGGAAAATGGAGTTAGTTTTTTTTAACTCTCTTCTGTTTATTAGAGACACATGGCTATGAGGCTAATTCTACTATATCAGACACGTGCCCATTTTTTTCGATATTCATTTTTTTGAGGTTCCGGACACTTGTCCCTTTTTATTTCCTCGGGATCTATCTTTTTTGAGGTTTCGGACACTTGTCCCTTTTTATTTCCTCGGATACTTTTGCTTAGCCACATGTCTTCCAACAAACTTTTGAGAGGATAGCAAATGATAATTATGAGCATTAATGTGGAAAATGAATGGAATGTGTAAGTGATCTCAATTCAATAGCATGATAACTTCGCATAGGGTCAAGAAAGTTTAATTTAACTCAATGCAATTATTAGTCATATTAAAATTGGTAATTCTCAGGATCTCTAGTGTTGTTTAGAACCGGATAACAAAGAGCTCGGATCATCATATCATACCCACCAATTACTTAGACCTTAGATCAAGCATTTGCTACCCATGCATTTAATTTCATTGTAAGACATTATTATTAATTCAAGAGAACTCATGCTTGAAAGTAGGTACTGGAAAGAAATTACAATAGAGTAACTATTCATCATTTCCAAGACAAAATCATATTGTTCTTCGTTTTTATTTGACTCTTAACAAACTAGACCGAATGATAAACACTCTATGATCACACCTTAATAAATAACTAAAGTATCTTTATTTGATTTTAATGATTATTCATTTATTTTTAATTAATAACTCACAAAAGACTTGACAGACGTGGACCTTCATGTGCCCATATATTTTTGGTATTTTATGACTATAAGATAGACTCGATAATCGCGTAGGTATACTTACGATAACTAGGGGATGCCCTCCCCCAAGCTAGATGTTTGCTTAGTCCTTGTTCACTCTTATGACCTCTTCTTAAACTTCTAAATCCTGCACAACTCAAATAGACACAAAACTCGTAGAACAAATTAAGTGTTAGGCATATAAGTTTCAGTTGTCCAAGGTCTTGGTGATTGAATTCCTTTTTAGATAGGATCATTAAATTGCAGAAATTCAATCAGGTCTATTTCTTCTAAGTTTTCAGTTTCAAGGAATAATTTCAAACGTTGGTCATTTACCTTGAAGATGTTACCTGAGTCATCTTGAATTGTAATGGCTCCATGTGATGAGGTTTCAACTACCTTGAATGGTCCTTCCCATTTGCTTCGAAGTTTTTCATGGCCAAAGAGCTTTACTCTTGAATTAAATAGCAGGACCTTATCACCAGGCTTGAACTCCTTGTGCTTGATTCTCTTATCATGCCATCTTTTTGTTCTTTCTTTGTAAATCTTAGAATTATGATATGCCTTCTCTCTCCATTCTTCAAGCTCGGATATTTGCATTTGACGATTCTTGCCAGCAAGATGGATATCCATATTCCATTTCTTCATTGCCCAGTAAGCTTTGAATTCTAATTCAACAGGCAAGTGACATGTTTTACCATATACCAGCTGATAAGGTGTCATGCCTATGGGTGTCTTGTATGCAGTTCGATAAGCCCACAGTGCATCAGAAAGCTTGTACTTCTATTTCTTGCCCATTTCATCTACAGTCTTTTGCAGAATATTTTTGATTTGCTTATTTAATGTTTTAGCTTGACCGCTTGTCTGAGGGTGGTATGGAGTTGAAATGTTGTGTTTGACTCCATTTTCTGCTAAGAACTGTCGGAATCTTTTATCAATGAAATGGGGTCCTCCATCACTTATGACCAATCTAGGCATTCCAAAACGTGAAAATATTACTTCATTGAACATCTTCTTGGAATGCTTGGAGTCGGCAGCTCGACATAGTAATGCTTCTACCCATTTGGACACGTAGTCAACTGCTACCAAGATATATTCTACATCTCGACTTTGGGAATGGTCCCATGAAGTCAATTCCCGGACATCAAACAATTCCACTTGGAGGTTGTTCGTGAGTGGCATAGCATCCCGAGTATTAATATTTCCATGTTTTCGGCATCGAGACATCTTTCGACAAACTCTTTTGTATCTTGATACATCGTTGGCGAGAAGAATCCGCTTTGCCAAATCTTAGCATGTGTGCGGAATGCTCCATAATGTCCTCCATAGGGTGATGAATGACATCTCTCAATGATCTTCATGTCTTCAATTGTCGGGACACACCTCCGTAGCAATCCATCGGCACAGATCCTGTAAAGATATGGATCGTCCCATAAATGGGTACGACTCTCATCTTTGGAGCTTCCTCTTGTCTCCTCACGGTGGAATATAACCTACAACCATATAGTTGATAATATTTGCGTACCAAGGATCGGAGTCCGTTACGCGAGGAGCGTGTCATCCCTTAGATAGTCATTAATAGGTAGCTCATATGTGTCTTTATATTGGAGTCTAGATAAGTGGTCGACTACTGAATTTTCTACTCCTTTTTTATCCCTTATTTCTATGTCAAATTCTTGGAGCGAGAAGAATCCATCGGATTAACCGAGGCTTAGCATCTTTCTTAGTGAGGAGGTATTTAAGTGCGGCATGGTCTGTGTATATTATTACTTTCGCTCCCACTAAGTAAGATCTAAACTTGTCTATTGCAAAGACCCTTTGCCAACATCTCTTTTTCGGTGGTAGCATATTTAAGCCGTGGGCCCGGACAAGGTTTTGCTAGCATAGGATATAGCGTAATGTCTCTTATCTTTGGTTTGTCCTAAAAAAAAGCACCAACCTGCAAAGTCACTAGCATCACACATGATTTCAAAGGGTAGACTCGGTCGGTGGTCGGATAATTGGAGCTGAGATGAGTGCCCTCTTGAGAATCTCAAAAGCTTCAAGGCATTCCATATTAAAAATAAAAGGTACATCTTTTTGCCGAGAAGGCTACTCGGGGGTCTAGCAATTTGAGAAAAGTTTTTAATGAAACGCTTATAGAACCTGCGTGGCCTAGAAAGCTACGAATGCCTTTTACATTTGTGGGAGGTGGAAGTTGTTCAATAACTTCAATCTTTGCTTTATCCACTTCTATCCACGTTCGGACACCTTGTGTCCTAGCACTATTCCTTCCCGCACCATAAAATGGTATTTTTCCCAATTTAGGACTAAGTGCTTTTCTTCACACCGTTGTAAGACTATGTCTAAATTCTCTAAACATTCATCAAAGGTTTTGCCATAGACAGTAAAGTCATCCATGAATACCTCCATGATTTTCTCGATCATATCGGAGAAAATAGACATCATGCACCATTGAAAAGAAGCTGGAGCATTACACAGCCCGAACGACATTCGTCTATATGCATAAGTTCTATATGGGCATGTGAAATGTGGCAGAACCTTCTAAATTATATGGCCCACAAGCACCTGACATTGTCCCTAAGACCTCTGTCAGCCGTAATTGTGCACCACATAATCTAGAATGTTCCGTCGGGTGAATCCCCGATAAACCACGATCACTCAGGATCGATACTTACGAGAGACATCACAAGTATTACAACAGTTTTCATATACAAATACCGAATAGCGGAAGACTTACAATAACTAAATTTACAAATCCTTTACAAAACTTATACAAACAGTGTTATTATTACAAACCCGGCGGAAGTATCATTATATAACTTTATTACATATCACACAACCAAAGTGCCCTGCCCAGAGGCCACTCAATTCACTCTTCATCGGTTACTTCTTCGATCACCGTCATGCAACAAGGGCCGTAGCACTCTTGTCCATGCGGTTCACCTGCAACGGGGTTGAACAAACCCTGAGTACAAAAAGTACTCCGCAAGACTTACCCGACTAAAAAGTGGGGAGAAGACTCAGGAATGCTGGCTAATAGGAATCAAGGTGAGGCTTTAGCAAGATCAAAAGACACCCTTTTTGCAAAAAGAGACTAAGCCAGTCCTTACTTTAACAATCACTTATCAAACATATGCCGGATTCAAAACTTTCATACTCAGACTTTCCTTATTACTACGATGCCGGGACTCGGATCACGGCTCCCATATCGGGGATTCACCCGACGGAACATTCTAGATTATGTGGTGCACAATTACGGCTGACAGAGGTCTTAGGGACAATGTCAGGTGCTTGTGGGCCATATAATTTAGAAGGTTCTGCCACATAAAAGTAGTCTTACTTTGGTCATCTGGGTGGATTGGGATTTGGTGATATCCGGAATACCCATCAAGGAAACAAAAGAAAGAGTGATTTGCAAGCCATTCCAACATTTCATCAATGAAGGGTAACGGGAAATGATCTTTCTTTGTAGCCTTATTAAGTTTCCGGTAGTCAATGCACATACGCCACCCGGTGGTGATGCGTTGAGGGATGAGCTCATTCTTCTCATTCCTAACGACCGTCATTCCTCCTTTCTTTGGCACAACTTGGACAGGGCTAACCCACTCGCTATGAGGTACGGGATAAATAATCCCAGCGTGTAAAAGCTTAAGGACCTCTTTCTTAACAACTTCTCGCATTGCATTATTAAGTCTCCTTTGTGGTTCCCTCGATGGTGAAGAATCAGGATCGGTGGGAATACGATGAGTGCAGAGAATGGGACTAATTCCCTTGAGGTCTTGGAGTGAGTAGCCTATAGCTGATTTATGTCTTTCTAGGATAGTGACAAGTTGATAAGTTTCGTCTTGGGAAAGCTTGTCACTTATGATGACAGGTGTTTCTCGGTTATTATTGAGAAAGACATATTTTAAGCCAGAAGGAAGAGGTTTTAGCTCAATAGAGGGTTGTGATGGTTCCTCTATTTCCTCTATCTTTACAGGCTCTGCCATCTCTTTCTCTTCTTGAATAAAGTGTTCATCATCGAGAGTTGGTTGGGCCATGTCATCTAAAGATACTACTAAGACTTCCTCAACGTGGTGCAGTTCGGGGCTTGGGTTCTACTATTGCATTATTTGAGCGTGCAAAATGTGAGATGGTGATAGGAGAACTTTCTAGTTTTATATCTAAGAGACCTGTTTTTGTCTTTCTTGAAAGAGTGTCCCAAAAGGTACACCAATCAAGATGGATGCGTCGAGATGTCAAAGATATGAAAATCTAACCGATACTCGTAACCGTATTCGCAATGGAATAGACCTTATGACCCCATAACTTTCAAGAGTAAGTCTAGGAGGAATTCGTAAAAGCTTATGAGATGGAGTCAAGAACTCGTTGGGGAAAAGTTGTTCGGCTAAAGCCTTTGAAATGATATTCATCCCAACGGTTGGACTATAGTAAGCCTCTATAGTGGTTCCCTTAATAAAGCAAGTGATGACATATCCGAGGGAGCATTGATTCGGGCTACCTCGGTGGATAACTCCGTTTACGCCAACCACTCATAGCTCATGATGGTGATAGTCCTTTAATATGTTCCATAAGGAGAGAATCATTATTTGGGCCATCATCGTCCTCATATGACACGAGTGTGTCGGAGGCTTCACTTGAACCGGTAAATTCGAGGCATTGCCAAAATCTTCAAAAAGATCATCCTCGATTTCAAAAAGGAAACATGGAAGGATGAGGTTCATCATCTTCTAAAATGTGTTCGTTTCCTCTATTAGAGATTCTTTAACAATCAAATCATCTATAGGATTTAAAGGAATTTTAGATTCGGTTGTATCATCTCCTCTTGTTGGTCGGGGCTTGGCTTGACTTCTTCTTGAGGAAATTCATCAAAGATGCCGGTGTAAGAGGTGTTTTCAAGAATTTTCTCTAGTATGGCTTTCCCCCTCACTCATGGTATTGTGCGAGAATGAACCTCCGGAAGATAAGTCAAGATGTAGAGCAGCTTCCTTGTTAAGACCAAGATGAAAGTGGTAAAGAAGCACGTGGTCGGGCAAGTGAAGGGTTGGACCCCGGTATTGATAAGATTTAAGAACCTAGCCCAAGTTGCTCCTAATGTCTCCTTCTCCTTTTTGTTTAAAGGTAAGAACTTCTACTCGAAGAGCGGCGATCCGAGGAAGAGGGAAGAAAGCAAGACAGAATTTGTCTCGAAGTTCCTCCCAATTTCCTTTTACTCCTCCTACAAGTATGAGCATACCATTTGTTTCGCTCTTCCTAAAAGGGAGAACGGAAACAATTTCCATTTAATGGTCTCTTGTGTCATGCCGGCAATATTCAAGCAAGAACACAATTGCTCAAATTCTCTAAGATGGGTATATGGATTTTCGTCTTCTAATCGAGAGAAGGATTGCTCCGGACCATGGCTATGAAAGCGGGGCGAAGCTCATAGCCATCGAGTGAGTATAGGATGTGATGATGGTGGAGGCTCCAACAACTCGCCCTTTGGGGCCGAAAATTGAAAGATTGGCGTGGAATCCATATGGTAAGGGTAAAGGTGGTGATAAAAGGGAAAATAAAAGATACAGACGAACTTGGCTCGATCCGGAACAGCTACCGTTCCCGGCGCGGCTAGAAAGCTTGTTGGTATATTTAACGCACAGAATAATCAAAGAGATAAATCCGCAAGCGCACGGATACATTTGTAGCTTTCACCTAAGAGTATTCCAAGGTATCGAATTTCCACGAGGAACGCCGAAGTGATCTAGTAACGAATCAAGAGCGTCTAAGGATAGAAAAGATAAATGTTTTTTGGTGGGTAGAGAGGGGCTATCTAAGGTGATCTAGATAACTAAGAATCAAACTCACGATACTTGTCTACTTTGGAGCAACAGTACCTATCCAACTCTCGAATAAGACTGGGAAGAAGGTAGCTGGGTAAGGTTGCCAAAAGCTCTACGAAACACCAACTCCGGCGTGGTGGAATACGAAGACCAACAGAGTCACCACCTCGAAGGCTACCACAACTAACCGTAAGAATTGGCGCAAACTCGGGTAAACTCTAGCCTAGACACCACGTCTACGCTATCGATTACTACTCTAACTACGCGCAATAACTAGAGCACTCAATACGAGCTAAGATCCCGTAAACAAAGTAAAGTAAGAACAAAACTTAAATAAATAGAAAACTTAGAGTTACCAACTGAAGAACTTGAAGAAGATTCGTCTCCGTAGAGGTACAAAGTTGAGGAAGATCCGTCAAGCCGGTTCCTCTTCTCTTGCCGCCTCCTCTCCTCTCTCCCTATTTTCTACTTTACAAGAGCTTTAGAGATGAGAGTCTATCCTTTCGAGGGACGCCTCTACATCTCCATAATATGGTGCCCTAAACTAGGAGGGTCTACCTCTTTATTTATATCCTAGAAAAGCCTCCCACCTCTTCTGAACAGGCGATGTGGGACTAATCCTTCTACCATTTGCTTGTTGGGTCAAACCGACTTCGGCAACGGTGCGAATGCAAACCCTAAGGCGGTAGGAGGCCGTCCGTCGAAGCGGGCCCCGATTGGACTCGGAGAGCGCCGGGCGGCCCCGGGGTGGGCCGGCCCACCCCCTCAGAGCAGGTGGGCCCCGGCTTCGGCACGTCGCCTTCTGGTGTCTTCTAGAGTCTTCTAGTGTTGGTTTCGGTGTAGAATTGATATCTTTTGACTTCGGACTCCGAATATAGCAAATGATATGTCCGTTTCGATCGTCTCGACGAGCCCGTCGCAGTGGTGTAGTCCAATTCATCATTTGAGACACTTCTATTCTGTGCAAAATTGGATATACCTGCAAAACGATCAAGAACAACACAACTCGTGGAACTCGTTAGAATTAAACCCTACAACTATGCTTTATGATTCTTTTCATTTTAATTCATGCAATAATTGATGGTATAAAATAGGCATTAAGGACCATCAATATTGTGCGATGGCACACAAACGGTGACAACACACGTACACTACACACACAAATTTCACTCTATAAACACCTCCATAAGAATAATTTTAGAGTTTATAAGTGTGAATGGGTGTTATTTAGTAGATGTTAAATTTTTATTTATAGATATGATTAGGAACAAAATAAAAGAAAAAAATAGTTTGTACATCCAATATTATAATGCTGCGTCCGCCACTGACCGTTATGGCAACTAGTAAAACCCACAACATCAGGTGTAGACATTAGCTCAATCAATGTAACTATAGACTGATCAGCAAAAAAACTTTACCCTAAACCATAGATCGAGACAGTATAATAATAAATGGATCAGCTACCCAACTCAGGTCATCATGCAGCAGGCCCTAGACACACCGCAATACTAGAATCATAATCATTAGCTAACCAGTGGCGAACCCAGTAAAGGACATTGGTGTACACATACACACCCTATATTTTCGCAAAGCAATCCCATAATAAACGCATATACACTTGTAACTAGGTCAGATCTGAATAAATAGTAAGTTAGGGTTTGGGTGTAGGGTTTCGCACAGCAGGAAGGGAAGACCGAGGGGAAGGACCTGATGGTGCTCGTCGCCGGCTGATGTTGAAGAAGACCAGGGCACCTCTCGTAGGTGGCAGCGACGGCCACCCAGGCGTCGCGTCGCCATGAGAGAGAGAGCGCACGCTAGGGCGCCGATGGAAGAAAATGCAGAGATCGGGTCCATGGAGGTCGGCCTAAGCGAGTAGACTGTATAAAATCTCCAGCAGGAGTCACCAAAAACCTTTTACAATAATAAAAAATATACTTAAGTCTTAAAAGACATTTTAGGACTTAGTATTATATAAGAGATCACATTCTACTATTCTATACTACAATAATAAAACTTTCATCAAATAACTAATATGGTATATGGATCTGTTTATCAATGTTTTTTCCTTTTTCAATTATTCTCACCATGTCCACCTTTTCTATATTATTGTCTTGTCTATGCCTTCTTTGATATGGTCTCTCTTCTCCACATATGCTTTACTCTATCATTGCCTGCCCATGACCCACTCATGTTTTCTTCATAAGTACCCCTCTCCTTCCCCGCCATCGGCGCCTCATCTTAGCTCACTTGCATCTCCTCTTTGGCCCCGTTGCGGCTCACCACCATCAGATAGGACACTGGCTATGCACCTTCTCTGATCAACATCGCATGGGCTTGGGAGTTATCTTCCTCCATGATCAATGGCCGCCACAACGATCGATGATTGGTAGCTACCTCGGCATTTGGCTTCACCAATAGTGACAATTGAACCTCTCACCAAAAAATCTTAGTTTTGAGCGGAGGGTTCCTCCTCAACTTTGAGGGATTGGAGGATGGATTTGAGGGGCTGAGATTTTTTTCTTAGGGTTAGGATTGGAAAACTACTAGAGCACTCAAGTTCCTTTAAAACATTTTAGAGCAAGGAGACTGTTGGATATATAAGGCCATTTTTAGTGCTAGTTTTGGGTGATGAAATAAAACATGACTCACCTTCACAATACACATAATTATTAAATATTGGTATTGTAAAATGAAATACTTCCCATTTAATTTTCAACACGTGGAATAAAACAAAATACTCCCAATGGAGTTTTAACTATTTTCAATGTGCCGGAAATAGTACACAATGTTCACTTCTTCTCTCTCTAATTTATGTGTTATGTTACTCCCTCCATCTCTAGAAACATGTAATCCTAGGATTCAAATATTGTCTCAAAAGAATGTAATTCTAACATTAGATTTTCCAAAAACTAAAATGTGACCAGTTTTCCAGGTAAGACCCACCGGATAAAAAAGAACTGTGTGTTTGTAACACGTGGTCAATATTATTTCATTGAACTGTGGCTTTGTTGCTTGTGGTTGGTGTTGCTCCACCTGTCCAATTAATCTCTAAACTTGCAAAGAACACTCTAAATGAGATGATCAGGTGTTTGAGTTCTCACGTGTGGTAGAAGGATGTAATAGGGGTATAAAGGTAATTTCACATCTTTGCTAAAAGTCACCTCGAAAATCGAGATTCACACGCTTCATGAGATGGAGGGAGTATCATTTTTGCTAGTGTGTCACCTAGTTAAATACAAATAAAACTCTCCCTAGGATTGTCCTAACAACATTGCATAGCCAGTTGTCTTATCTTTTTTTCATGGGTTATCTTATCTATTCTCTACAATAATAATAGGGATAGGTGAATTCCCTGCCATACAAAATTCAAAATGATTGACACTATTATGTGATTCAATATATTGACCTACATAGTATAGGCTTTTACAGACATATTGACAGCAAAAGAGATCCACATGAAACATGGAACAATAAACATCAACCAAGAAAAAAAAGATCAACATCGTATTTGACCAATGGTACAGCTTGATGACATCTATGTCTTATGAGAACAGGGCATGCAATTTTCCATATTTATTGAAAAGGTTTGACAACATGTAAATTAATTTTGCCTACAAGTTTAAAACTAAATGAAATTACTACTATCTAGGATTATAATAACCTTCTTTGAATGAAAATAAGTTGGAAACAAACTATCATACCTAGAGTCTATGTTCCTTTATTAAAGTATGGTGTTGATTTATTCCTAACATGGAAAATAATTCTAGAAGAAGGTATTTGAAAGTGGATATATAGGCCCCTTAGTGGGTTTTGACGATTGAGTGACAAAACAATAAAAAGAATCTAGGTTTGATGAGCTTTGGATATGTTTCATTGCAAAACTCATATCAAACCCATGACATATCTGAAATGGAGAAAAAGGAAAGCAAATTGGCAAATCAAAATGAAGCAGAGGTAAATGGAAAGATAATGATAATCCATTAGTTATGATCGACATTAATATATGTGAAGATGTGTAATTGAAATCTTAGTTGATCAAAAGGAGTTTATATGGAAGCTTGCTTGGTCACAACATCATTATGAAGATATGTTAAGTGAAGAGTGCCAAGCCAAAATGAAGAGGAAATGAGAATTTGAAAATTAGCTTAGCCTTATTGACGTTGATTCATATATAGCAAGATATGTGAGAAGAAGCAATGGTGAAATAATGCATATTCCAAATATATGTTATTTGGTCACATGGATGGTATTATTTATCATGAAAGAAGATTTTTGATCAAATTGTTAGCAATTCAAGGGAAATTAACATCGAACCATAGTCGATCACAAGAATGGATATGAGAGCAAAACATTCACGCAAGGATTATGATTATTGAAGAACATAGATTTCAACACGTGTCTGCTATTGATGTAAGGCAAAGTTTGACTCAATGTGGGAGGATGAAGTGAAGGACTAGACTAAGTTAGGCTTCGAGGTACTAAGCATATGTGAAGGGAAAGAGATGGATTGGCATTGAGGAATCAAGGCTAAGGTGAAGAAGCACTTGGGAATTCCAAAGGACTAATAAAGTACCGAGAAATCATCATTATTAGCAAAGCACAAATTATTGTTGTATCAAAAGTGAAGCTACTTGAAGTAATGAACTAAATGCACATTTGTTGAAATGGTTCTCAAGTCCTATGTTTAAGGTAGGATTGCTCAAGAAGAATGAGACAACGATTGTTTCAAACCCTTGTGAAGACTTATCAAGGAGAAATGACATGTAAAGATATTGAATGCTCAAGTGGTTAAAATACATATCCTTCTAATTTTGAGTATAGGTATGATAAACTTATCATTAGGGATGCAACATGAATGGTTTGATAAGTCTCAAATACTTGAGCTAACCAAAACTTGAGGGTTACCATGAGAGAAACACATGTCAAAGTGCTTATAGGTTGCTAGTTTTAGTGGTAGAACCACCCAATTTAATCTAATCCCAAGCATACTTAACAACCATTTGACACTAAGTAACCGAGAAATCAAGTCAAACGGTAGTCCGCCAAGCACATCTCAAACGAAGAACTTGACTTTATACAAAATCCATAAAATGAGGAGATAAAACTTGAAAACATCAAAACCATTTCTTACACCACATGAGTTACAATTTTGGAGCTTGTTTTGATATGGGATAGTTAGCCCACTGAATAAGCTTTGTTTAGAGTCTAAGATATCAAATCAAAGTTTGGAGCTAAAGTTATGGAGCACTGTTGCCATGGAGGACAAGGAGGTGCGTGATGCGAGGCTGGATGAGAACGAGAGCGTCTCTCTCTGATGGAGCTGGACATTAACCTCCGCTATAGGCTCTGGTTGTTGAGGAGCTCTGTCGGGACCACCGAGACAACTATGTGGCGGACCCTATCGCCACCAACAAGGCAGTGCCCTCTGCTATTGCGCTCGTCGTCTCATCCAACACCTATGAAGGAGGGTCTATGATGGTGAAGGGCTAGGCTTGACATGTTGGAAGGGAGGAGATTGGTGGTTGGGAGGTAGGCATAGGGCGGTTGACGACCGAAGCATGCTGCACGTACAAGGAAAAGAAACATCAAAGTATGGTGGCTAAGGTGGGCGTGTGTTAGATGGATAAGACTAGGGTTGATAAAGGGGTTGGGAAAGAATAAAGTATGGATGAGAAAGTGTTACGACCTGATGATCGTTCTAAATTTAAACCTTGCAAAAAAGACCTTGGAAGCCCTAACTTATGGCCATCACCTCCTTAATATTCAATATGGACCTTGCTAATCACCTGAGAAACTTCTCTGAACTGTGAAATTTGACTTGCTTATACTCTGAGGAATATCTCTCCACTCTTTTCCTAAATGGTTACACTTGTTAATAGAGTGAGCATCTCTTAATTCTAATCTCAATGATGGATTTCTCCGAAGCAATAGTGGACCCATGAAGGCCTTTGGTCAACTCAGGCGAGCCCAATCAACGTATTCAGATCGAGGCATGGAAGCAACTAGAAGACAATCTCCAAACCCCACGGGGTACTAATCTACTCCCTACCAGCAATGGTTAACATCAATCCCCAATCCCTCAGCTTAATTAAACAAATTAGATGTTTGATGTTCCCTCAAACCGTTCGAAGTTACCTCGCGAAGAGAATCTATCTAGGCTTACTTTAAGGAGAGGGTCTGGTGTTCCCTCGAACCGTTCGAAGTTACCTCCCGGACTGTTCCATAGAACGAGAATATGTCTAGGCTTACTTTGAGGAGAGGGTTAAGTAGCATAAGCATGTGGGCTTGTGCATGTACTCCCTCCATCCTTAAAAGAAAGTCATTTTTGCTTCCCAAGAAACAACTGTCGACAATTTTAATAAATAATAAATATCATTGATTAATATCATAATTAGTATCATTGAAAAGATCTTTGGATCTAGTTTTTTAATAATTTTATTTAGATATATAAATGTTACACATATATTTTTTACAAATCGAGTCAATTTTGTTGCACGAACACGCAAAACGACCTCTATTTGAGGAAGTAAGCATGCAAACATGAGTGAATTCATACACATTTACAAGGCTTAGGTAAGCAGAAGTTAGGCAGCTAACCACCCATCAGACCCATAAAGAGTAGCCCTAGCCCAATTGTTTTTTTGGGCCCAATGACGGCCATGATCACAAGCCTGCTTCACCGGGCCGGACTTTAGCACGCACGCAACGCAACCACGTCAGGCGAGTGAAAATGATCAGCAAAACCGCTCGCTGGATCTCGCTCAAAGGGGCCGCTCCGGTTGCATCTTGCACCCAACGACAGTTACGAGACTCGCAGCGGGCACGCCAGTAGGAGCAAGAGCAAGACCGCGGCCGGGGCCGGGGGCCGCGGCCCAGCCCCACCTGGTCACCTCGCGTACTCGGCGGCAACGGCAAACGAGAAACGGGCGAAGGAAGAAGAGGCCCGGGACCGGGAGCGCAGGGAGCGGCGGGCGGCAGCAGCCAGCCAGCGAGTCGAGCCGAGCAGTCGCCGCACGCGGCCACGCGCATCGGCACCAACCCAAAGTTACACGACACAGGGGCGGGGCAGGGGCACCCTCCTCTTCCCCTGCCTCGCGTTCGCGTTCGCGTTCGCCTAGTCGCCTTTCTTTTCCTCTCGCTCTCCGCCTCCATCAGCTCGAGCCGCTTCCTTCCACCCACCACCTGACCTCCCTTCCCTCCTCCTCCTCCGCGCTCCCTCCCGGCAGGAACGCCGCGCGCCGAGGCGAGCCAGCGGCCGGAATGCCCGCGCAGAAGCGCCCGCTCCCGTCGTCCGCCTCGCCCGGCCCCGACGCCCACGTCGAGGAAGCTCCTGGCGCCGACGCGGACGCGGACGCGGACGCCTGCGGCGGGGGCGACCGGCGGTCGCCGAAGCTGACGCTGAACGGAGTGGAGGAGCGGGACGGCGGGCCGCGGCAGGCCAAGGACCGGCGCCACGGTACTACGGGGGACGCAAGCGGGCGCGGCCCCGCCGACTCGGGTCATCTTCTCGCGATGCGCGTACGCATCGCGCGGTGCTGCCTCTGTATGGGCGTCGCTGAGCGCGTGCTTGTCTCATGGGCTTGGCAGATTCCGACGCTGACGACGAGGAGGAGGAAGGAGACCGCGAAGGCGGCGGCGGCGGGGCCGGGAGCGAGAGCGGAGGCGACGACGACGACCGCGACAGCCAGTCGTCGGAGAGCGACGGCGTGATGGACGAGTAAGTAAACCGTGGACCACCACCTCCCTCTCCCTCTCCTCCTCCGCTCTTCCCCGTCTCCTCCGCCCCGCCGTCGCCTGCTCTGCCGCCCGTAGCGATTTGGTGGTGTCCTGTCGTCACGTCCCCGTGCGCCAGCTGCCGTTCGGCCGGGTGAAGGCAGAGGCCGCCGGCGGGAGGTGCCCAGTCCACCCGCCAGCCCTGGCGGCGGCCGCTTTCGTCGTAGTGACGTCGGCTCCCCTGGCTTCAGCGCTCCCTTCGCCTCCCAGGCGTGGGATCTTCGTAGTGTCGTGGACCTGCGAGCCAGCTCGGCTTCGTCGTAGCGGACTGGCGGCGGCGGCGGCGGCCGGCCACCTTGAGTTGTTCTTGTTCACTCGAGCCGGCTGCGCTGGCGGTGTCCTCTTCGTTCCGTGCGGCGGCGGAATCGCTCCCATCACCGCCAGGGCCTGGGATCTTTCCGTAACATGCATGCTTCCGTCATGTCGCACGGTTCCGGAGGCGCCGTGCTCGTGACGGCAAATGCCGGCGGGCGCATCCGGGGTGGATCGTCGCTTGCTCAAGCTGTTCTGCCGGAGACGCCAGCCAAAGCTGAATCAGCCCTCTTGTTCATCGTGGTTCAGCTGCCCACTGGAACAGTTGGCTAATTTTCTTGCTCCTCAATCGTGTACGTCTACGGCGAACTCTTTCCTGTGTCCGGTTTGTCGCTGCTAGCCTGACCTCCAGGATCGCAATGTTCTTGGCGTCTTGGCATGCGTAGGCGACCGTGTGAACCTCCTTGTGCACCCGTATTCTTTGTCTTGAATGGGGCTCATGGAGATGCTGTTCTCTTAACATCTGGTTCTGGAGCGACATTCAAGGTCATTCATCTCATGTACTATCTTCTTGGAGGTGGGGGTGCGGGTATCTGTTGTTCGTTGCAAGAGTTTCATTATTTCAGTCAGTCATGGAGTGTGCTGTCAAGCTCCGAGTATCTGGTGTCTTGTTCTACTGTTGTAATCCTGAGTTCTGATCACCCATGTCCGTGATAGTGCTTACCCTGTTTAGTGCTTAACTCAGTTTAGTGCAAAAACTTCTCTTGCTCTTTTGATATTACCATATGACCTCACCATCTGTTTTGATGTCTTACCTTGCTGCCAAATTTTATAATGTTAACTGTATCTGATTTCTTACATCTTTACTTATCAATTTTCCCATTATATGGTTTATACCCTGCATTTCTCTGTCCTGCATTTGGTAGTTGATTACTTGTTAGAAGGTGCAAATCAACTCCTCAATTGCTGTGAGATCAATACAGTTTAATCACTATCGAATATCTTTGTTACATATTATTCAGTCTGGATAATTTTGTAGCATATTTTTGTGGGTGCTTTCCAGATACTTTAGGTTCATTGAGTCCAACAATATATACTAGAATGGATTTTCTTCTTCTGCTTGTGAAATATGAGTTGAAAGCTTAAGAGTCCTCTCTGGGGTCCCATTACTGCTCAACTGCTAATAGTATCAGTTTCCTGCAAAAAAAAAAAAAAAAAAAAAAAAAAAAAGGGAAGGGCTAATAATTTCAAGCTCATCTCATCCTGTTCTGTCATTCTCTCTTATGCCATTGTGAACATCACCTTCTTCATGTCCTAGCTGTGTAATGATCTGGACTTTGTGTTCCATAGATTGTGGATACATGATTGATGTAAAAATGGATAAAAGATTTGTCCTCGCTGCAGTCAAAGTTTCATACTGGTACCTGAATTTTTTTTTTTTTAATACAGGTTTACACTTGTGAAATTAGTGGATGTTCGGAAGGAAGTGCAGTGCCCTATATGCCTAGGTAATGTTTTGCTTTGTCAACTTGCTTTTCATTTTCAGAGTTCCTCTTTACTTTGGATGGGTTCTCTTCTGATAACTTCGCTTTCAGTTGTAGTTAAATGTTATTGTTATCTAGATGTCAGGTTATTATTAGTATTTGCTACAAAATTGAAACTAGCAAATTTGATAGAATACATGTGCGCAAGTATGTTAGTTGTCATTATCTTCCAAAAAAAATAAGGAGATGTACGTGGATTATATATCTTTTTTTCTTTTTAACTTTCAGAAGAGCTGAAAGTCAAGTTCATCGCATTTTATAATCTTTTTTCTTTATGTGCTCCTAGTCCTATCTGGTTTACATTAGAAGCTATATTCTATAAGCTTTTCATTTGTGAAATAAGTAGCATTATGTGCAAAGTGTGCGTGCCTGACCATCTGTCTCTTATGATCCTGTCTTGCAGGAATTATTCGGAAGACAAGGACAGTCATGGAGTGTTTGCACCGGTTTTGTAGGGACTGCATAGATAAATCGATGCGGCTTGGGTATGGTACCATATGCTATTTATCTAATATGCCTTTTGACAGTGTCATTTCTTAAAATATTTAGTGCTAACCTGGCCTAAAAATACACATAATTCCATTATAATTTAAGTTCGCTATCTGTTTTCAGAAATAATGAGTGCCCAGCATGCCGCACTCATTGTGCAAGTAGACGTTCCTTGAGGGATGATCCTAACTACGATGCTTTAATTCTAGCTTTATATCCAGACATTGATAAGTATGAGGAAGAGGTGATGTATAATTTCTTCAGAAACCATGCTTTGCATTCTTTCTTTGTTTAGTTTTCATCTTAGATCTTCTGCAGTGCCTCTAATTTGCTTGATACTACAGGAACTTGCATTCAGTGAAGAGGAAAGGACCCGTAACAAAAGAGTAGGTCTATCTGTCTGTTCAATCAGGAATTTGTTTGAGGCTGGAGGACATGATTTCCCTTTTCAATTTTGTATTTTTGCTCTTATTGTTATTGACATTGGCTTGATTTCTCATGTAAGATTCAAGAATCCATTGCTGAGACATTTCGGAGGCAAACTGAAGCTCTTGTGAAGAAGCGCTCCACTGTAAAAGTAACAGATGCCGCTTCTACAAGGAAGACTCGACGGAATATGCGACCAAGGAGGAGAGGGCGAATTAGTTCTCCTGATATTGCCCCAACTGATTTTGATGATGAGGATAGAGAAGAAAATGGTGATGATGGAAGCAAGGAGTCATCTTCTGTTGATGATCACTCCCCAGATGTAAGGCCAAAAAGAGCTCGGAGGTGGCCCATGCCACGTCGTTCCCCTGCTAAGACCATTGGCAATACCGACAATAGCATTGAGGATAATGATGACTCAGGAGGTGCTAGAGACTTTGTGACTGCTTCTCCGCTGCGGGGGAGAGATGCTTGCATGGGGAAAAATGGCACCCGCAGCCAAACCCGGTATGGCAACACCAGTGGTTCCAGTGGACGGATGGGCAAGGGTGGCCGTGTTGCCAAGTTGGTGGATCAGCTCCGTAATGCTGATGACTTCGATAGTAAGGTAAAAGGGAAGTACATTATATGTACTGGTTTCTAAATTGCTGTTATGGTTTCCTATACTTCAGAATGTTCATAGTACTATGTGCTGATGAATACATTTGTTAGAAAGGCTAGCTGAGATAGCAGAGCTTTTTCAGAACTCCATGAATCGTCAATTTGGTTTCTTAAATATTTTTGTTCCTTCTTGCAGTTGAACCTGTATCTTGTGCTGCTTCCACTTGATGGGCAAAGTGTGCCTAAACTGGAAAAGCCCTACCTTAGTTGCCTGCCAACACTATCTGTTCAACATCTCTGCCAGGTTGGTTCCATAAACTTGTTGGCCTTGAGGAATTTAGTTTATCAGATGAATAAACAAAGGCTGTGCTCCTGCATGTTTGCAGTTTGTTGCTCTTCAGTTGTCTCGGCAACCCAAAGAAGTCGAGATATATATCAGGAAAAACATGGATGCATGCTTGTCTGCCAATAACACAAGTGAATACGAGACAAAGCCAGATCAGTCTAATGGTTTAGAGAGATTGTGGGAAGAGAAGTCTCTTTCGGATCTCTACCCTTCCCTCGCCACCCGTCAAGGAGATCTGGTATTCTTAATCTCGAAATGACTGTCCAACCACTCGTATTTATTTCATCGTTTCTTCTTTTCTAAAGCTGCTGCACTGTTTCCTATCTACCACAGGAATTGTTATACTCTCTGAAAGCACAAGGACAGGGGTAGATCAAATATGTGGAACCAGTTTTCATTCACCATCAATTCAATCGGTCGCCTCAACGCCGACAGTCTGCAAGGATCTTCAACCGGTGGGGACTTGTACAAAAGTCATTAGATATAGAAAAATGTATCTGAAAGTAGCTTACTTTACTTGTTTTAAATTTGCTCTGATATCTTGTGAGGTATATGGTATACCCAAGTTCATTTGTAAAAATGTATGGAGTTGAGCAGCAGCAAACCAGCAATCTGAAACAGGTTGAGCCCCTGAGGCCTTCTGCCGTCAGTATTAATCGTGTCCCATTTGAACTGATGCAAGTAACTGAGCAACTCTATCCCAAGATGATCTGTGGCTTGCTGTCGTCATCTTGTGTGCTGCGTTCGCGTAATCCATGTTGTCACGGCACGTGTCCGCGGATTAGAATGTCTGATGAATCAGTTGTTACCAGTAGTAATGATGGTAAACTGATTCGTAATATCTGCAGCTTCTGTAGGGACAGTATTGGAATTTTTATTTAGTCAATAAAGTTCACCGGTCGTTGCTGACCTGTTCGAAGCTGACAGGTCACGTTGCTCGCGCAGTCCACGCCTCGTATCGGAATCAGCAGGCTAGGAGGACGCCCGAGTTCAAACTGTCCGGTGGGGCCCAGTACCGCACAGGCCACGGCTCGATAAAGTACTGTAGTTGGAGTCTGCCTGTGACTTGTGAGAGATGAGAGCTAAAGGTCAATGTGGCAGAATAAATTCGATGTACCGCTCTTAACGGAATACTCCCTCCATTTTGGAAATTGTATTAGATTTTTCATAAGTTAACTTGTTCAAATTTAGCTAAATTTAAAGATAAGTATATTAATATTTGTAATCATGTCAAATAAATACACTATCAAACATATTTCATACTTTATATTATCTAATATTTTTTTATTATGCTATTTGTACTTCCTCTAGGTTGATAATTCAAGTCGTCTGAACAACGGTATGGTCTCTAAAGTATAAGTTTGATTTTTATTTCTATAAAAATATTTATTGAGAAGTGATATATATATATTTTATTAACTTTTCAAGACAAATCTATTCATACATTTTTTCGTATTTTCAGACTCAAAACGTAAAAGTTAGTCGTGATTTGTATTTCTAGTGTTTGACCAAAGTTTTGTCTAAAACAATTTGAATTATCAGTATGGAGGAAGTATAACTTATATATATAAACTTTTTTTTTTTTTGAAAGCAAACTTATATATATAAACTTAGTTATTAAAACTAGAGAAGTTTGACTAGAGACAAACTAAAATGACTTGTAATTTAGATTGAATGGAGTACTTTATAATTTCTGTAAGTTCTAAAAAGATTTAGAGGATGGACATTTGGATCAATGAGTAACACAAAGTAGGCTTTTGGAATATGACTAAGGTACTAAAACAGAAGTGGCATAATTGATTTTAATTTATCTAATGACTAGGGTTCTAAATAATTTATAAGAGATTTGGATAGTGGTTTTGCCCTTAGCAAAGAATACACAGAATATGAGGGATATAAAAAAAGAGGAGTGAGGCAAATGACAATAGCTTTAAACTAGGTAAATGGTTGACAATATCTATAAATAAAAGTTGTCTCTATGGATATGATGCGATTGCATGGAGCGACAACAATCACAATCAAGAAAGAAAACAAACTAAAAATAATTGGCAAAACATATCTGAATGTACCAAATGTTACAATGAAAAATTTAGCTACCCAAACTATTTGCATAGCCCACTTTGCTAATTTTGTAGAATGACATATTTTCTTGAGACAGAGATAGTATATAGTAAACACTCAAGATTTTACCTTGAAAAAACAATTAGTTCTTCTTTGGAAATAAGCAAGGTCACTTGTACCCTCACAAAAAACCATATTTTCGGTTACCATAACACCTTTGAGTTAATTTTGCACCTACTTGACATAAGGCGTGAAAACCTTTCTTTATGAAACAGGAGGGGGGGCGGGGGTGAGCCCTAATGAAAATTTATTAAAATAAAAGGTGTGAAAACCCATCGAACAAATCTCAATTTTAATTAATTTAGTTTACAAATTTTAAATAACTTGATGCACGTTAAAAAGAACTCAAAGTTGAACCTGGAACTAGGATACATTATTTGTAGTTGATATGTTTTTTAAAATAATCTAAATAATATTTAGATTTAACCCATTTTATCATGCTAGCCTGTCTCACGTGGCCAAATCACGTTGTTGTGCCACATGTATTGACACGACAAAGTTGCCATTTTGGCATTATAGATCTGTTATGGTTGTTTTTGTCGTATTGTTTGCTTTGTCACATTACTCTGTTTGGCGTGACAAGAAAGACACCAAGCTAAAATTCATTTTGAAATGACCTTTCTATGTAACAAACATTTTATTAGAATTGATTGATTACACTAAACTAAACATAATCCTTATGCGAACTTAGAATGAAATCACTTAAAAAGTTTACGTACCCAAATTAAAAACTTTATAAACCTAGATGAGATGAGAATAAAAAATAACGCATTTAACTCAATATTAAAAAAAAATCACTACCTGGACGCCGCTAAACACAGATGTTGCAACACGATTTTTTTTCTCTCTAGGAAACAGGCAAAATAAAACAAAGAAAAAAACATCCATGTTCTGATTTCTGAACTCCGCATTGAGCCAGAGCCGCCACCAGCTGCACCATCAGGTATTCAGGTCTGTCCAGCGCGCTAGTGCGCCGCCGGCCCCCGCCCGCCGCCGCCGCCGAGATGTTGCCATCGCTGGTGCGCGCGGGTAGCGCCCCTCTCCGCCGCCTCGTCTCCACGTTCTCCTCGACCCGAGCCGTATCGCCTCGCGTCCAGTACGCCATCAGTGGCGGCGGTAACCTCAACCTCCCGCTGTACGCTCTCCCTTTGCCGTCCCGCGACGGCTCGAGCGGTCCGGCTGGTGGAGCCCGGCGAGGAATGAGCTTCTGCGCCCGCGCGGTGGACGTCGGAGACGAGGCATCCTCCAGCTCCGCCGCCGCGGGCTCGGACGTCACCGCGCCTTACCTCTCCGTCCGCATTCGATGCCGCAGGGACGACGCGGTCAGTACCTCGCGCTCTCCCCGCACTTCGTAGCCACTTCGATTCGATTCCTTGTCCTTCACCTCCCACGAGTAGTTTCAGTGTCTCATGCATCTTTTTTTTTTTTTTTTTTTTTTCCTCGAATGACATTGCGAAACAGGAGGTACTCTCCGAGGCGCTCTTGTGCTTCGGTGCTAGCTCCGTGACCGTGGATGACATTGCCGATGCTGAAAATCTCGATGAAGTGAGTATTCTGCATTTTGAATTCCCATGATATTCTGTTCATAAGTTTACCTGCAGTCGATTGGGATAATTCAAGCCCGCACAAAATGTTGATTATGCAGATCTCCATAACTTCCGTGTATGCCGATGGGGAAGACGTGGACTCCAGCGTTTCAAGTGCCGCAAGCTCGGCTGGTTTGAACTACAGCCCATTGTATGAAACCTCTGTTGGGAAGCAGTGCGATTGGGTGACAATCGTGCAGGTCAGGACCTAGAGGTTGTATACAGTATACTTTTCTTTTTCGTGACCTTTGAAGGACAATCTTGCTCCTGTTTCCAAACTGTCACGTACAGCCAACAAGAAAAGTTTTTTTGATCATCAGTTTTACCATATGAAGACTCTGTATTATTTCAGTAACTTTTGGCTTTTCTAACAGGAGTATAGCTCTAAACTGGGTTAGGCATACTATTTATGAGATCCATTGTGTTTAACCTTTGAGTTGGGTAAACGGTTTTTGCTTGAAAAATGCAGTACTTCAGAAGATTACTCTTGTGGTTGCTGCAGGAAACATACGAGCCCACTGAAGTGGCTGATGGCCTTTGGGTTGTTCCTAAATGGAGAACTCCCCCTGTATGTCTTCACATCATACTATTTTCAGTTTTTTTTAAAGATCTTGGGAAAGTTGCTTGATTTTTCTTTCCTACAATGAAAATCTCGCTGAGCTGATAATTTTTTCTTTTTGGTTCTTCTCATCCTTTTCCATTGATAGGATCCAGAGGCCACAAACATAATCATCAATCCAGGTTTGGCTTTTGGGATGGGGGAGCACCCAACAACTAAATTGTGCCTTCTATTTCTACGAGAAGTTATTAAAGGCGGTGAACGTGTCCTGGATTATGGAACAGGCACAGGAGTATTGGCTATTGCAGCTCTGAAGGTTCCCCATGTGTTTAGTTTTTACCTCTGACAAGTGTCATGATAAGAAGGCAGTGTTACCCTATTTCACACTCATTGTAGGCTTATGAATGCAGATGGGTGCTACTCAATCAACTGGGATAGATATTGACCCTCAAGCCATAACCTCTGCTTCAGAAAACCTGTTGCTGAATGGTTTACATTCGAACCAAATGCCTGTTTACTTGGTACCAACAAATGATCAGCCTTCATGCTTTCCGAATGCCATCGACAAATCAGAAGACCACCACTCAACCAATAACCTTGACTTGAAGTTCTCGAGAGGAACTTATGATGTAGTTGCAGCAAATATCCTTCTAAATCCTTTGCTGGAGCTGGTTGAGGATATAGTTGGTTATGCAAAACCTGGTGGAATAATTGCTGTTTCTGGAATATTGGAGGAGCAGGTAAAGAAAATTGAGTATAATAGTTTTCTTTTAGTTTCATGCCATCTGAAGTTTATTTTCTTTTTTTTTTTTGGGTAAGATTATTTATGATATATTTTTTCATCTCATCTAACCCAGGTGCCAAAAATCAAAGAAGTTTACTCAAGGTATTTGGACAGAATATTGGTATCTGAAATGGATGGGTGGGCCTGTCTTCAGGGAATCAGGAGAGAGTAGAGGAATTAATATTTTCATCATGTGTTCAAGAAGGGTTTTGAGTTTTGACCTTACATTTTCATGATTAAGAGAGATTTTGCTCTATAAACAAGAAATTTAACTTCTTGGCACTTTTTGACAACTGACAAATTGCATGAATATCACATAACAAAATTTGTTGGACTGCGAAGGGTGTGAAGGGTATGTTCTTTGCACCGGATTGGATATTGTTTTATTGTTTGAAGGAATACAATCTTCATAGTGATTGCTTGATTAAATGTATTTTTTTAATCTTGTGACTCCCAACTATTGAGACTATACACAGCATTTTTAGGCCCTGAGAAGGCCTGCAATCGTTCATACTACCAGCACAGACATATGTGCTAGCCGCTTTATCTACACAATAGCGTGACCATGAAATGATCACATGTTTTATGCTCGCCATTATCAACTGGGATATTATGTAGGATCAATATTGCCTCTGATTGGATGAAAATGTGGCAAAGTGTTGCAGAGTATCAACACCTTGATTTCCATTTTAAAAGCTTTAGCAATCTATACTAGGTGAACACAGGACACTCAGGTATAACCACAAAAAAGACAGAAATTATCCTTTCCAACTAGTACACGAATTGGTAATTGTCATTTTCAATTGTAAAAACTGTTGATGTGTAAATTTATTACATTTGCAGGGGCATCATCACGCCAAACCATCTGTAAATAAGCTCACCGTGCTCTAATAACTCCTTTTATACTGGGAAATTCTGGGATCAACCTTCTCATACAAAATTCTGGGAACAAACCATGTATGAACTTGTCAACTGAATGGTCCTCTACAAGGTCCTTGCCCCAAAAAAAACACGCACGCACGCACGCACTTTAGCCTTTAGCTAACAGGTTGTTCAGGTAATCTGAATCCTGTTCAATGTTTCCCAAACAAAGCAACTTCATTACACCATGACCAAAGTTTCAAAACATTTTCCTTGTAAGAATCCCAGTTGATGCAATCTATATTTTGCTGGGAGTCTTGTACCTAAAGAGTTCCTTCAGATCTACACTAGATTTCAGAGCTTGCTGCTTATCACTAAGAAACTTAGAGAACTCCAAGACCTTTTCCTCTTTGCCTTTTTTCTAGGGAGCTACTGACAAATGGGGATGATGATGGTGCCAATGCCCAAACTGATGAGAGCACTTCATTTGGTTTGTCCAACTGCTCCAAAATCGTGAGCTTTCCAGTTGCTGCCAAGAAAAAAAAGGAAATGCATTCCTTATTTTTATATGTACTTAAAGAGGGCTTTGATATCATCAAGATTGACTAAAGCTGAGAGCAGAAAAAATACAAGCAAACTTAATCAACACCTGAATAGTTGAAGACTGCAACCAGTAATTTGCAGGGGATGCTGAAATTCAGATGAGGTATTGTGCTTCCACCACCATGCTTAGCATTACTGGATATGGTAATAAAAAAAAATACATCAGAAAATAGACAAGCTCTTCGGAGAAGTGACGAAAATGAATTACATGATGCTATGCTTGCAATATTTTAGCATATCATCAAATGGCACATAGCATAAAAAGATAGAAAGTTGATACAGTCGATGAAATGGTAAAATATCCTGATGAACTTCAAAAGTTCTAGTTAATGTCTATAAGGCTTCAAAAAGATTCTATTTTATACCTTGTTACTATCCCAACCATTCGCCCATGTGAATTAACAAGAACGCCGCCACTGGCCCCTGGATGAACTGCTGCTGTTGTCTGCAGCATTACTGGTATGTCCATATTGTCAGCCTCAGAGCACTGGCCAGACGAGAAAGTTGATTTGCTGGGATTTGGACAACCTTTGATACAACCCCGAGGATAGAGAAGAGCATAGGCCTACATTCAGATACTCAAACATCAGTTCTATAATAACAAAACTCAACATTTGAAGTGTCACATGCACAATGAAGAAGCATCAAACTGCTCAAGCACTTATTTAAGGTACGGTTCTACGATTTTTTCACCTGATCGGGGTCCAAAAAGGCCATGCCCAACAACATAAACAGACGACCCTGCTGTTGGACAAACAAATTCTGGTCTGATTGTATTTAATTCAACTGGAACCTTTTCTATTTGAAGCAATGCAACATCAAGTGGACCCTTTGAGATGAAAACCACACTAGCATTGCACCATATCTGTCTCTCTTCATGGTCCAAACGAACAGATATTCTCTTCTCTCTTTTGAAACCCAAGTTAAATGATGAAACCTCATGCTTGACAGCATCTTCATATTGTTGTGGCTGCAATGATTTGTTTTCTCCAGCATTGAGATTTTCTCCAGCGAATGAGGCTTGTAAATCTGAAGGTGAAGTTCTTCCAAATCTCCAAGGTTCCAAGAGATGAGCATTTGTCAGAACTAAACCCCTTCTGTTCAGAACTATCCCTGAAGCCCAAGATGCATCACCAACTGTGACAAGAACAACTGCAGATATAGCCTCTCTGAGTGACGGGGGTGATATGCAGTGCTGATTAATTTTGTTGGCCGTAGAAGAGACAAACCTCCCATAGTTATATGCATGCTGTAATTCCTTAGATTTACTATCTGTATTTTTTTTCATTAGGTAGTTCTCTTGGGGCCCGTCCAATTTCCTCCAGTGTTTTGCTGTTCCATTCGTGCATATTGCATCCCATGTAATCACGAGCTGGTAAGTAGATTTTAAGATAGTTAAGTTATATATATTCGATGTGCAAAGGTATGTTGTTGAAACCAGTGGACTCACCTGAACTTCTATATTGCTGCCTTTCTGCCTTAATGGGTTCAACAGCAGCCCCACAAGGCAAGAATTTTTGTCAAACACTGGAGCGCCTTCCATGCCTTTGGTCAATTTAAGAGATTGTCAATAACTAATGTCATACTATACAAGAAAATAAAGACAAAAAAGATGTTTACCAGGAAGACAGTGCATGTCAGCCATCAGCAATGAGCTCCTCACCGTGCATGGAGGAAGGCAATTCGCAACAGCACCAACTGATATACTGCTCAAAAAAACACATATGTATACACATAAATATGACACTTATTCTGTTTTCTAATAATGGTAGCGCAAGAACATAGTCAACAATAGCATGCCAGGCCTTTTCAGTTTCAGAAACGTCAGTATCTAGTTAATGCCTTCCAGATCACTGGACATACCGAGAACAAACACAACACGACAAATGTATATGCTTTGGAAGGCGTGCAAAGGAAAGAGTTAATAAAACTCCAGATAGCAAAAGTTTAGTACTTTCTCCATGAGGCATATGGAACAGTATCAAGTTTTAAAATGCCTGCAGTTTACCATTGCATAAGTCAACATTATGAATGCCCAGACTATGTTCTTGCCATCATCAAATCAAAATGTTCGACAGATTGCATGCGCTAAATTCTGGTGCATACTTAAAGACATGCTGGCATTCTGCTAAAGCAGTAGAATAAAAGTTACCTGTTGAAGAAATGGAAGGGTGACATGAGGCCAAATGGAGATCCTACTACAAGCAAAGGGTCCCCTCGTTGTTGCAGCACTGAAACATTGATGCGTCTTGCATCCTGTTCACCAACGACCAAAGAGTACTAAGTACCAAAAACTACAGCTTGTAACTTTCAAATTGCTAAATTTTTAGGAAAGAAAAAATTATGTCGACCTGGGCCTTACATTTGAGTTGGAGGTTGAAATTCCTAGAATAGCAATTCTTGTGGCAGACTTGGCCAACATCAATGGGTCTACTGACTCAACAGATGCATTATTCCTGTTAGACTCGAGGGAAGATCTGGTGTCATTTTCGAACTTAGAAATTCTAACAGTAAGTTTTAATGCAAGACAAAAGAGGGACAATAGTTTAATACTTTGATTCGATGAACAAAGAGACCTGTTTCTGATTAGCATCAGCCAATGACCAGCCTACATCCCATGTCGGTCTTCTGATGAACGAATCATCATGTCTCAGTAAGGATAAAGCAGAATCAGCAGCTGTCGGGACATCAACCTAACGAAGAAATCAGGCTCTTGGTCGATCATGTATGCGTAAAGTATCAAGGATGAAGACTAACCAAAGCCTACAAATGTTATCTTACTATAAGACAGAAGCATTTACTTCTGTTAAGTGCAGTGTACAGATGCAGATCAGTAATAACTAAAAAAAAAAATATGGTTCACCTAGCTAAGGCCCAAAAAAGAAGGTGCTTGTAATGCGGATGTTTAAACGAATTCCCTCTTTCTTACTGATCTTAGTTTATTCCCAATGAAAAGCCCCAAGCAAGTCTTAAATTCTTAATATAGGTCATTGGTATGATGACACAGGAGATGACAATGGCAAACCAAGCAACCCTTCTTACCAAAAAATGAATTGATAGCAGCTAGTGCAGGTTTAAACAGTTTTAGAACACTGGCAAAAAAAACAATTTGGAATCACAAGTTTAATCAAAACCAATAAGGGCTGCTCCAATGCACAGTTGCACAACTCCTTAAACTTGAAAGTAAATGCACATGGTGTGTAAAACTTAAACTTTTAAGTCCAACTGGGCATCATCACTGTTTCCAAACATAGAACATCCCCACAATCTAAATGGACTCAGAAAACAACCACCTTTATCTTGTAACATATCAATGGCTGCTATTTTTTTTCATGCATCTGTTAGTAACAATATAACTCACTCCCTGGTTGCTACCTTTTCATGCATCTAGTAGTAATACTATATAATCTGTCTGAAAAAAGATTACAGTACTGACCATGGCAAGCAATCGAGCTGGAAGCCACTGTGGAGGTCCATACTTCCCATCTTGAGCATTTCCCAACTCATTCTGCACACATCAGAGCAGGTTCAGGAATTCAGGAAAAATTTCCTGTACTAGTATTTCAAGTTCCTAACGACAGTACAAGTACCCACATTGTGGGTCATGCATTAGCTTATTAGCTACATATAGTTGGGAATTGGGATGTAATTGACACACTTCCAGCAATTATCAATGTGAGTTCGCTTAACTTTCTTCGCAAAGGGGCACTTCACTGATTATTTGTGATTGAATGCCAAGCACGAATTCCACAACGATGCTTATCCTTACCTCAACAAGCACATCAAGACGCACCTCCGGAACCAACCTCGGCTGAAGCTCCTGCAGGTATCCAATTCAAAACAAGCAAGCAAACAAAAGCTTAGCACTAGAAAGAGTGATTACAAGGTGCCGTGACACTGTAACCTACCTACCTCGCCGGAGTTATTGCGCTGCTCCGCGACCAGGAACGGCTCGACGAGGGAAGCAGCAGTGAGCGCGACGTCTCCTGCCGCGTGCCCGTGGACCGCGCAGATATGGTCGAGAAGTGGCGGCGGCTCAGCCAGGGCGCCCCGCGGCAAGAGCAGAGCCGACGCCGAGAGCGTGGTGGACCCTGAACTGCAGCCCAAGTCAGCACGCAGCTTTAGGAAAGCTCGATTTTGCCGAGTAAAACATCGATTTGGGGACGGAGGCGTACTGGTGGAGGTGGAAGGCGTGGCAGCGCATCTTCACGGCCTTGGGGTCCTGGAAGCGGAGCCGCCGGAGAAGGGGAGGAACACGGCGGTTAGCGAGATAATTCGGAGGAGTTGAGATGGTGATGGTGCGAAGTCGGGGACTAACCGGACCGACGATTCGAGCCATGGCGGAGAAGGGGGCGCGCTGCCGCGGCGATCTCCTGGGTCTCCATGGCGCGCAGTGAGTGGGGAGGGCCGGAGGGGCGAGAGACCCCGACGAGAGCTGTATAGCAGAGTTCGGTTTGGTTGCTTCTCCTCTCTGATGGAATATAGAAAGGAGTTTTTTATTGAAGTTTTTCTTTTTGCCCTTGTAGACTTTCTCAGTAGAGTTTTTTAAAAAAACATATATTAACCTCAAAAGCTTGACAAACTCTTAAAATCAAACAGATAACCACTACGACATTAAAGTGATTTTAAGATAGTTTTACTTAAAGTTAGATATTATATACTCCCTCTATCTAAAAAAAGAATACAATTCTCACATTTTAAAAGAGTCAAGTGCTTCAACGTTTGATCAAGATTAACAAAAAAGTATTGACATTTATGATACAAAATAGTTATCATTAAGTAATATAGTTGGATATATAAATGTTAATATTATTTTCAATATAAATTTGGTCAAACTTAAATTTGTTTGACTAGCACAATTCTCACGGTTGCTTTTTTTTGAGACGGAGGTGGTAGTAAACTTTTACAATCAAACAAATTAATCACTCAACTGTTCAAAGTGGTTTTTAGTGTGATTTTGATGACGTGGCTGTCACGTCTCAAAACCCTATAAGCTCTTTTTATTCTGGTACTGAGCCAAGTCACCTGAGTTTTTTTTTCCTTTTCTTTTTTGCTACAACAAGCATACCAGACCCACCTTTAAGTCACTCTTTCTCTCCAAACATATTCCTCTATTTATATATTTATCTTTTTTACTTCAAATTATAAGTCGTTTGTATACTATTTTTAGTACATTGAATGCAGAAAGTTTCTCCAATCTCTGTTGCATTGACCCTATATTGCTGCCATGAGGGGACTAGGCAGAGGTTGATGAGGGGAGGATACAGTGGTGAAGGAGAGGGGCACTTGTTGCTTCGTGGAGTGGGGCAAACATCACATGAGAGTGCTCACCATGGTCAGGACAGGTGCTAGTTAGAGGGAAGGAATGACAGCAATGGTGGGGTGAATTAGCCAAAACTATCTCGACAACCATAGCCACAGGGCATTCGGTTTTGAGAGTTGTTAGGAGTGGTATGATGCCCGCCTTTCATAAAACCGTCTATGGAAATTACTTTGAACTATTGCAGAGGCTAATTTGTATGATTTTGCAAGCTAAGGGTATATGATGTCAAGTTTTCAAACTCAACGAGATTTCAGACACTGAAAAAGTTCATGGGGCAAGGCAGAAACATGACAAATACAGACGTCACACAACAAGCATGCATGCTCGAACTTCAAACACAAGTGCAATATGAACACTAACATCTTAATTATTATATAAGTGACCTTTTCAATCAAAAATAAAGTCACCGTACCACAAACTCTTTTATTTTTTGGCAATGAGTATGTTTTTTTTTTTGAGGGAGCAATGAGTAACGCTGAAG